>DF242142.1:0-62574 GCA_000507305.1 Breviolum minutum Mf 1.05b.01 | reverse complement strand
GGTGTCGTTGTCGTTGTCGTTGTCGTTGTCGTTGTCGTTGTCGTTGTTGTTGTTGGTGGTGGTGGTGGTGGTGGTGGTTCACGTCATGTGAAGATCTCATGACAACCCCACCGCATCCAAAGTGGCCTTTTTCCAGGCGGAGCTCATTTTCAGCCTCATCGGATATGCTGCTACCTGCCTGTCCGTTGACAGGGGAACGGACCTTCCAGAGACGGAGGATTATGAAACGTTTGTAGTTGCTGTGGGTTTGGGAGCCATAGTTTGGTCATTTTTTGTGTTGTAATAGTTATTGTTTTTATTATAGTTGGTGCATGTTTACATTGAACGGTCTACGTGGACTTGAGGTTACCTGTTTGTACATAAACTTATCTCATGTATTCAATCTTTTTTTGTAGATCAAAGTGAGGCCTTGAGGTACGTACTTGCAAGATGTCGTCCAAGTTTGTTTGCAAAGTTTCATGTTTGAGGTGTGATGCAATCTTTGTTTGCAGTTGAACACACATGAAATCAAAGGCATTCAGTAAAGGTTTCGGGACTTGCCAACGATGGGATAGTTGATCCTGCTTGCTTTTCATGTCCCCCAGGCTAGGACACAGTGGACTTTCTATGGGATTGGTGGGGTTACAGGAGGATGTATTTGCCCACAACAGGCTAGGACACGCCATGGAACGTTTTCTTGAGGTTGGCGTTGGAAATGTTTGGCGCTTCCCATACCTGACCTACACCTACGGTGGAGGTGCTTGCCCCGAAACTCCGTGTCGGAAATGTGGAGATTTTCGGAGATTTCTCTTGAAATTTGTGTTAAGTGAACTAAGTGAACTCAGTTCAAAGTTACCCCTGGTTTGATTGTTTGAATACCAGCGTTTTACTGACCTGTTTCATATTCGAGGGTCGGTCTTCCTGACCTCTGATTTGATGCTGTTTCATCAGCATGATGGGAAAGTCATGGAAGCTTTCTGACCCAACCAATGCCATGGGAAAATCGCGCTGTGTGAAATGATGGCTGCTTATTTGTTCTTTAGTCGGTTGCCATCACACACAATTGGTGTTGGTTTCTTGTTTTAAGATGACGAACTGTAGTGTCTCCAGTCCAATAACCATAAGTAGGCGGACTGTAGTGATGTGAATCCCAAATGTGGTTGTTATAGAAAATATTCTGTATTTCCCTAGGCATCCAGTCATATTCTCCGATAGTGATTGGGATGTTCAATCACCTCCGAAATGCAAAGCATTTGGGTTTCATTACCATTCTCAGGAGGTGATTGGATCCCTAGGGATTGTAAAGGATTGAATAGAGGGGTTCCATTTTTTTTTCCAAAGTTTCTTTGTCGAAATTGATATAGGAAAAAACTCTCCGTACTTCGAATTCATTTCGAGGTCGGTGAGGCAATCACCCCCACAACGGATACCGAGTATCCGTTGTGTTGATCGTTTACTGGCCATGTAGTTGATATATGTTGATAGGATGATGATGACCGGAAGAATTTGCATATTTTGACCGGAACCCAAAATTCTGGGAGCTTGGGGGGTGTTGGAATCTTCCTGCTTTCCTGTGGGAGTTGGGTCTTCCTCCGTTGGGGATTTAAGGATGGTTCCATTCAAAACCATGAGGATGGTGGGTCTCCATGTTTCTGGCGACAAGCAGAAAAGTGCTCCACTAGCAATGGAAATATTGGAGAGGCCTTCAAAATCAAAGGTCCTAAAACAAGGGGTTTTCCTAAACCAAAATCTCTCCAGAGTAAGGTCCATCATTTGAAGCTACATAGACTTGCTGGTAAAAGCATCCTAGCAACTTGGGCCTTAGAATGGTTGTTTGTTCCCCAATGCCTAATGTGTGTTTCTAGGCTGTGATATTGGGGGAGCTAAGGAGCCAGGGATGATGCATTTTCCTACTAAATCAGGAGTCAAAGAACCCCAGAATCCTCAAAATCCACATAAAATCACCGGGTAGTTATGTTTGTTATGTTTGTTATGTTTCTGTCATTTGTTTGTTACCAAGTTTTCTCAATCAGGTTTAGTTTGCCCTTCATGTACTTCCAGAAGCGAATGCTTCGAAGTTCGTAGTTTCCCCACCATCCCTCCCCTCAAAAACAGCAATTTGTGTCAAAAGACAAAACACCACTCGGAGGTTTCCAAATCCCTTTTGTTAAACCTTCCCAACCCTTGCAATCTGCGACAACATGTCTAGTCGAGGTGCATTTTTGATTCCTTATGGCTTGAGTTTACTCTTCATGGGCGTCCCATTGTTTGTGCTGGAACTGGGCATGGGTCAATTGACCCGTCGTGGAACCTTGGGGATGTGGACAAAGATTGGCCTTCCACGATGGCAAGGTGTAGGCGCGGCGGGATGTTGGCTGGGATATCTTGGGGTGGAAAAAGCCTAATGGTCCAATGGTTTGAACTCAAGGGAGACCTTGTGATGTCAAGGATTTTTCTAGATGTATGAGTTAGAATAGACCTTGCCTATCTTCGGCCATAGGGCTAGCCCACATATTTATAGGTTTTTTTGTGTAACTTGCCCCCAAAATTTGTATAAGGCTGGAAGATAGGCAAGGTCATCCTTGTCAACTATCCCAATTAGATCCAATAGGAAATATTTGTTATATAATTGTTTTCACATAACCAATGTCCCCAAAAGGGATTGAAGTGACGCTCATGGGCAAGATTCCCCTTATTATTTCCTCCAATGGCAAAAAACAAAAATCCAAATCAACCTTCAGAAGTACTACCTGTGTTGGGAAGTCAGTTCACCCGGAGCATGGATCCTGACCCAAGATGTCTTCAAAACGTGACTTTTGACGAAGTTTCGCCACTAGCAATTCTTGTTCAAATTGCAGACTTTTTGAAAGACACCATTTTTTGAGCAATCAGGATATGCTTAGACAGAGATGCAAGCCATGGCTCTTCGTAGATGTCTCCATCGTTGCTTGCGGCTGTGGGGATCATTGTGCTGCTTCGTGGACTGGAAGGTCCTCCATGTAAGCAAAGCGCCGAGAGTGGTCGTGATATCGAGGGACGTAAGCTCTTAAAAGAAGAGTCGTATTAAAAGAATTGTTGTATCCCAAGAAGAGTCGTGTTAAATGAAGACTATTTCAAGAAAACGCTGGAATGACAAGAAAATCGTATTACAAAAGCGTCGAATAATAAAAAGCGTAGATCTAGATCTAGATCGTCAAAAAGGTTGGTATTGAAGAAGCGTCGTATTACAAGAAGCGTTGTGTTCCAAGAAGAGTCGTATTAAACGCAGAATAGTTTAACAAGAAGCGTGGAATGAAACGAAAGTCGTATTAAATACAAGAAGCCTAGAATGATAAGAAGCGAATGTCAAGAAGAGTGGTATTAACAGAAGGGTCGTACTAAAAGACGCGTTGTAGTACAAGCAGAGTCGTATTAAACGAAGGGTTGTTCAATACGACGCATCCTGGCTCGAAATGGTCGAATCCATTAAGGATAACGACACGCGCATCGCTATCCTCCAAGAATTCTTGACAACGGAGCTGAAGCTGAAGGACAACGAGCTGAAGCTGAAGGACAAGGAAATTCAAATGTTGACAAAGGAAATTCTGCAACAACGTGGGCTTTTTGACGCCAGAGGAGATTTTGTCAGAGTTGTGATCGAGGTGTTTGCGGGGCAGAAAATGAAGGGCGCCTTCAACTTTGCTGCGCTTTTTGGACAAGTTGAACAAGAACCCCTCTGCAGGAAAGTGGTCAAAAATCATTTTCGATGCCATGCGCAACTGTGCTGACAAGTCTGTTCCCAAGAAAAATCTCAGAGATGTGTGGGAAGAAGTGCATCTCCCCATTCGCACGGCTGGTTGGAATGGAGTGAGAATTCCGAAGTCGCTATTTGCAACATCTTTGTGCGTAGTCTCAGAGCTGCGTGAGCAGTGTGATTTCAAGATCGACATTCAGGTAGCAATACTGAACAAATGCCCGCGAATGCGAAAAATAGTTGGAGCTGCAATCAAACCAACAAACCAAAAACCAGGTTGGCAGGTAGGCACTTAGTGGATCACTGGGATTGGGTTTGTGGTTTTTTGAGAGACGCTATGGATATTTTTGAGCCACCCATTGTACCCAATGTACGCACATTGATTCATGGGCTGCGATTGAGATAGTTCGGCTGTCCCAACAAATCGCTTGCGAGCCCACATACTTCTCGTTTTTTGGGTGTGATGATTTGTTCGTGATGTTTTTTTGTCTCTTTTGTCTTTTTTTGATGTTAAGAGACCCTACCACTACTACTGTACTAAAACCCTTTGTACTACTACAAAACCCCCCTTACACCTATACAACCCTTCAACCCAAAAGACCTACAAGCGTGAGGTTGTCCTGCGTATATGTAAATTAATTTGCGCGCAAAAAAAAAAGCGCTTCCTTGGCACTGCATTGCACCCACTGCATTGCAATAAACCCCAGACTTCCTTTTCAGCTCACAGCGCAGAAAGAAGGCAATGTGATGATCAGCCAAGTCGTTGCGTCGCCAGATGAGATTCCCATCTCAAAACCACCAGGATGCAATCGTATCGAATAAAGTTTTAGTTAGTAGTTGGGATTCCCTATACCCATAGGATCCATGTACAGCATAGTTACCTACACTTTCCAGTAAAAATCAACCATTCATGTAGGTAAATTTACCAGCCCCATGCATCCTATGGGATATGTTTTAAAATAACATGGATACCCAAAATAGCCATATTTGAAAGGAGATACATTTCAAAAACCATTATGTTTGTTATTTGTGTTTGATTTCAGGGGGTATATATACTAAATGGTTGATTTCTATGGTAAATATACCTAGGCTTTATTTGTATATATATATATATATGTAGCATACATGGATCCTATGGGATATACTAAGACTGTTTCATCCATATCCATCCTGCAGACAAAAACCCCAAGGCTTGGCCGCAATCCTTTGCACTTGGATGGTTGGGCTCTATTACATCACCATCCTTTCTTGGACCATTTACTACCTTGGTAGGTTTCTTGGACTTCAAGGGGGGGGGGTAATTCTCATATTATATCTTGGTTGGTGGTTGCAACTTGCAACTCACATATTTTTTTACTCGTCATCTTCCGAAAATTGGGGAAGATGAAACCAATTTTTTCAGGTGGGTTGAAACCACCAACCAGGTATATATGAATATATAGAGACAGAGAGAGAGAGAGGAGGGCATTTGAGGTTATTATCCTCAGGTATAGTTTACACCACACGTTGTATATAATTGTTCTGTTGGTTTGGGGGTGGAAGGATATGATCATTCCAACGAAACAATTCGCATCAAATTTCAAAAAAATCCGCTTTATTCAAGTCGCAAAAGCAGGGCTATAGCCCCAGTTACCCATTTATTTTTGCCCATTTACAGGGGCCCCATAACTCCACAACAAAAACTGCATCCGGGGGCCCGCCTTGTATGATTTGTAGGATTTCCTTCTGTTGATGGAAGCAACCCTGCACCACCATGGATGTATAAAACCTTGTAAATAATTGGATACAGGGATGCACTGCCAACCCCAACTGGTGGATGCCGGATTTCTGAAGGATATCAACAGTACCATTCCCCCATGGCGTTTCTCCAATTTCCGTCAGGACCATTGCAGCAATTCCTTCCGGTCGTTTACCTTGGAGCGATGAAATCTCGGAGTGTCCAGTTGCTCGGCCCAAGATGGGGACCCCGATGATGAGGGACGACCCCTGTTGGGAGGGACCAAAAACCAGTTATAAATGGGGTTATAACCATGTAAATGGGGTTTCCCTGGGGGGGTGGGGTGGGAAATAAAGTTTTAAATCGTCCAGTGGATCAAAATAAGGATTTTTTTCTTAATCTTTAAGGATGATCCAAATGTCAAAGGATTCCCATGGGCAAAGTTTTGGTCCAAATGGACTTCCTTCCCTTCAGAAAGGAGGGGTAAGATGATGGTAATCAACAATCAACAACAAAGGGGTTTAAAATGATGGTTTGCTCAACATAATCGATTTATCTAGTGGCGTTTACGGGGACATTCATTGCAATTTTTGTTTTTGTGACGGAGAACGTAGTGATGTGAAAGTGTCCTCCTCCTCCCCAAACGGAATATAAAACATGAAACGCAAAGGCTGGCGATTGAAAGCCAACATGGAATCCCAAAAAATGCTGGTCCATTGGATTTGTTTCACCTACGCTTAAGAAACCAATCTCGACCACCGGAAGCCAAAAGAATTGTGTTGGGTGATTTGTTGTTTAAATGTTTCCAGCCCATTGTTGAAAAAGATGTGGAAAAAACTTCTTCTCATTGACTGGTATGAAAAATCAACTGGGTTGAAACCAACAGGTCTTTTTGGAACTGACGATGAAACTTTCCTGGAGAAAATGAGTGCATCTCATTGTTGGCCTGCACAACTGTAAAACGCCAAGGCGATGAATCTTTACCTACACAAGGCCAGGGATAGCCTGAGGGATGAGTGGCTAATTTTTGAGAAGAGTCGAATATCGTTGACGGTTTGCCTTCATTAGGCTGACTTCATGGAAGTTTTAATTCCTAGGTGGCTTCAAATATCATTGATTTTCACGCTTACCTGGGGAAATGATCCGATGTGACCAATATTTTTCCAATCTTTGAAAGGGAATATATGCTGGTTGCACCTCTCAGCCAGCGACCACATGAATGTTGATCACAGTTTCCATATCTTTGCCAATTAATATATTTTATATACATATTTGTACTAATATGCTGCTGCTTATATATATACACATCTGGTCAAGTTATAGCGACCTCACACGACCTCACCCTAAATGGTGGTTTAGTAAGAGAAATCCTCTTATTTCAGGAAAATCTATGTTGGTGAAATATTATCCTTTGGCCAGATATATCATATACCTGACCTCCCAGATCTTGTTCGGTTGTTCCAAAGTAGTATGCCCACTATTGTTTGTGCTGCTCTTGCGGGGCAGTTTGACTGTATTCCCTGCCTTGGTCGATTCCTTATTCCAGCATTTGTTGTTGTTTCCTCCCCATATTCCTATGGTTTGGTCTGAAAAACATCTTCATCCAATGCCTCCTCCTGCCTTGCAAACATCATGTTTTCTTGTTCAAAAAAGACCGCTGAAAACTTTCTCAGGCTGTTTTGCAAGAATTCTTCCTCTTTAAGCTTTATGATATTCCACAACATTTCGAGGGTTTGATCAATCCCATCAATAACTGGTTGGTGGTTTCAAATATGTTTTATTTTCATCCCTACTTGGGGAAATGATCCAATTTGAGTAATATCTTTCAAATGGGTTGAAACCACCAGCCAGTTAAAAGCGCTTTTTAAAGAAAGGTTTTTCAGATGCCCAATAACCCAATCCCATCAATAACCCAATAACCATTGAAAGTTTTCAATATTCCATCATGAACTTCAAGCCGCCACGCCGGGACGCGGGGCATTTGTGAAGCAAACCCAGACTGTGGTGGAGAGTCCTTACCTCATCAACAACGTCACGGGATTGCTGAACTCCACTTTCACTGGCAGCATGTGGTGTCCAAGCAGCGGAGTTTCTTGGTGAACATGTTGGATGAAGGATGTTCGATTATTCTGAGAGATTGTGGTTTTCAGGTCTAAACCGAATTATCTTCCCTTCACATCATCTATGTGTTTATTTATGAATATTTATGATTGTATGGTTTAGGCTGTAGGTGTATTTATAATGATTTATATATACATGATTTGATGGAACATATACCACCCTTCATTATTGATATTCCATCTTGCATGACTACAAACGTTTAAAAAGGGCTCTAATGATTTAGAAGTTTATCTGCCTGAGCGATGTCATGTTTCATCAATCTGAATTACCTGACCGGCCATTTTTCGGAGGATTTCCCCCACTCCAAAACGGCCGGAACATCACGTTCATTTACCAATCCCCGTTCAATCATTGGGCTTCAATCCACCAGTTCTTTTGAATGTTTTGGATGAATGATTCCTACCAAAATCGCTGAAAGTGAAGAGGTTTGTTCTTCGTTCCACCGATCAAATAGTGTGTTTGTACATGTTTTTTTTCCATCAAAACTATTCGCGAAGAATTTGGGAGTAAAGATGGTTTTTAGTCTGATTTCTTCAACAAGTCTTTTATGACAACAACAGCTGTTTCTTAGGTTCAGTTGATTCTTTAAGGTTTCGTGACCCATTAACACTTGACTCATCCATTGCTGTCATGAGGTTCTCACAGCCCCTGCTGAGTATGTGATGAACCTTGGCTAACAATTTGGGAAAAGATCCCGGAAGACCAACTGTTGTTGGTTGTTGTTGTTGTTGTTGTTGTTGTTGGTTGTTGGTTGTTGGTTGTTGGTTGTTGGTTGTTGGTTGTTGGTTGTTGGTTGTTGGTTGTTGGTTGTTGGTTGTTGGTTGTTGGTTGTGGTTGTTGTTGTTGTTGTTGTTGTTGTTGTTGTTGTTGTTGTTGTTGTTGCTGTCGTCGTCGTGATGGTTCCATTCGCCCATTCTTTGTTTCCCATGTTTTATTGATTTGGACAATCAACAAGTAAGAGAACGTCGTTTGAAACCCACAGCGAGACTGTTGAAACAACACTGTGGCTGCCGAAGGGTGTCTGTCGTCGTCAAAAAGTTTTTTGAAGGTCTTCAACTGAGTCAATCTTCAAAGGTTTGCCTTTGAATGTTCTTCCAAAAAGTATGCAAACTAGCTTGTGGTTTCAATCATTTTTTTGTTCAGCCCTGGGGAAGATGAACTCATTTTGACGACCATAATATGCTTCAACTAGGTGGTTCAACCACCAACTAGTCTTGAAATAACTTCTACTCATTGAATTGTGGTTTAGTACAGTGCTTCTACATTTGAATTCCGGAACGCTTGACTTTGAAAACTAAACTCAGCTTCCAACCTACCACCTTCCATATATCTATTGCTACAACGTGACCGAAATACCTTCCATATAGAAGCGCATCATCTCCAAACGGAACAAAAAAGATGACCTAAAAATCGTTAGATTGAAAACATAACATTATTCCTTTAAAAGTGTGCAAAAGAGTAAAAGGGTGCTGAAAGATAGATTCGCACTCCTAGTTTGGTTTACAAATGTTTATATATATATATAATATTATATTATATTATATCATATAAGGTTTGTGGCCTTTTATCAAAACAACCCTTTTGTTTGGAGAGAAGGCAACTAGAACTCTTCCACTCCCGTGGGTTTCCACCCTGGGCCCCTTCGTAGTACAGGCGCACAGTGCAGCCCAGCCGCTGTCCAGGCCAAACCATGGGAGCCAAGGGAAATCTACCATTCCCAGTAGGAAATACATCTACAAATGCTGGATGAACTCCATTGCCAATGTTAGTTTACTGGAATGTAGTTTTGAAGAAACCCTGCTTGGTGAAATTGCCAACTGAGAATAAGAAGTACTTAACACATCCTGGTGGATTTTCGATGTTCCAGAAAGAAATCGGGCATATGTAGTATAGAATCGATCATCATCTTGGGATTCCCAACTTTTTTGGGCGAAAATTTCGGAGTCCATCCGATGGGTGAAACTCGTGAAAATGTTGAGCACCTGAAAAAATGAACCAAATGGTCATTTGTGCCAAGGTCTAAACTCGTTATATTAGGAATGGTCATCCCAGCTTTAATAGGGAATCCTTCTAACAATGGGTATATGAAACCCCACTATCGGGTTGATGAACATCCCTACCATAGGGAAACAATGGGAGTTTAGACCCCAGCACATTTGAGTTATTATACGGGGATGAAATCCTAAAGAAATTATTGTAATTGTGACGGCACATAGACAAGAAGATGAACATCAAGGCATGTTGAGTGTGATTTCTGACAGTTTCGGTTGGAGGGGACATAAAGAAAACAACGCACTTGCATCATGATCATTGTTTTTTTTTGTAATGAATATATATATATATATATATATATATTTTGAAAAAAATGCAACCAGATTTGCTGCTGTGAGCCTGAATTTTCATCCAGGGATGTGTTTTTGTCGGGGTACCTTGTTTTTGGCACATTTATCCCAACACCCAATCCGGGTGAGTCAAGCTGCCCCCAAATCATTTTTTGAAACATCAACTGCATTACGGGGTTGAATTACTGTCCTGGGAATTAACATATTGCCAATATTGCTCTACCGTTTGGCACTTTTGAGCCGATGATTTTCCGAAAGGGAGGTAAAATTCACCGCACCAAGGCATGGTATGTGGAATCCCTTATGGGAAAAGTTACATATATGCCCATAGGATCCATGTATATGGTATATATGGTATATTTACCGGCATGAAAACCATAAGAATCAAGCAAATGTAGATAAAATATATTCCATATATAGATCTTGTGGGATATGCATTGTTTTTTNTTCCATATATAGATCTTGTGGGATATGCATTGTTTTTTTTGGTATCCTGGAAATTTCCTGAGAAATTCTCGAAAAAAAACAGTTGAAACTGTCTATTTTTCACATCATCCAGAAGTGCTTTGACTTGGCGAAAGGCCGCACATAGAGAGACGCTTTGACAAAGGTAAAGGGTTTCCAATTCTAATGGGATTCTCCAAGTCAAATATGTTTTTTTCCTACGCATTCCTACTTTTTTTGGTGTTATTTGTTTTTCTTGGTGAGTTCCTCAAGAAGGGGAAACAAATCAATCACCTTCAGGTCCAAGTGCCTATGAACATCATTTCAACAGTTTCGTTAAATTATTTACCGTACATTCACTCCATAAAGACAAGTATCCAAGTCCTAATGTGACAAAGCTTGAACAAAAATACACTTCAATCCCCCCAAGTTCTTTTGGCCTGAGAAAGAGATCCTATCTGATTATCTCCTTGTCACTGGTTATTTTCTGCTCATCTTGTTTTTTTTTCTCCCATTTTCCTGGAACAAAACCGCCGTCCAAATGTGGTTGTTGAAAACCTGCCGAACAAATCGCCAGCTCAAATGGCGAAGATCTTTTGGGAGAAGGAGGCCTTGAGACAAAGCAGCGGAGCCTTGACAGTTTTCAGCAGTTGACCTTCACATGAGCACATGAGCATGACAACCATGTAAAACATACCTTCCCTTAAAGTGACATAGCCCCTGTTTCGGAAAGAAGTCTTCCAACCATCCATTTTCAGGTGCTACTGTTAGTTTGAAGGAGGGTCACCCCCAAAGCACTTTTGGTGCTGGAGTTTGATGATTCATTTCCACCAGCAACTCGAAAACTCGAAGAAACAAAAATCACACTCTTACAAGGAGGACGGGTTTTATTGGTGGAGTGTTCAGAACTTCTAGATTCTATAAAACACTTGTCCATGATACTGGGATTTAATACAAGAGCTTTCATTTGTAGTTTTTTGGAGTTGCAAGTCAGCAGCATGCTCAAGTTGTTTAAAAAGAAATACATTACTCCCACAATCATGGTTCAGTGGGGAAAGTGACCCCAACAAAAACAAGTCTTGGGGAGGTTGCCCCATTTTTCAAAATCTCCATGCATCGCACCCCCGAAAATTAACATGGAAAGCCAAAAAAAATGAAGGTTTGGAAGATGAGTTTCCTTTTCAAAGGAGTGATTTTCAGGTTCCATGTTCGTTTTCGGGGTAGATTCCGTTCAACCAATACTGAAGATCATATGATTGGTTCTTGCAGCATTTCGAAATCATAGTAGAACATGAAAGTGTTTCAGATTGGACAAAATCCTGCTTGATCGTTTCTCTTTGGTTGGCAAAATGTGGTGCAGGGTTTTGTCCATCGGTCCAGTTGTGTAGTGAATGGTCAAGTTGAAGTTACCCGCGGGGGTTGATTTTCCCCTAAGGATTGGACGATCTCGGAGGTCACAACGAATGCGATTTTTTATTTTTTTTTTTCGGGAGCTTGCATGAACAAAAGAAAACATACCAAATCGCCACCACTTTTTTATCCGAAATCGATAAAAAACAGTGAAGTATAAGATTTCCCATGGTCATCCCAACAGGAGTTGATGGACTTGTTGAGGCGTTTTTTTCATAAATTGGGTTGATTGGGTTGACGCAGGCCAACTTTAAGGTTCAGCTGGTGTCCTGAATTGTCATACTAACTGTCACTATTAGTATAAACACCCGTTTTTTCAGGCAAAGTTTCTCTTATGTTTTTAGGGCGTTTGATTAATGTAAACATCAAACCTAGGCCAAGCGGCCAAGTGACCAAATATCCCCAGTGTGCTAGTTCCCATTGGTAGGATCCATGGGACGAACGGTATATTTACCTACATGAAAACCATAAAGATCAGCCATTCTTGTAGTATCCCATACATGGATTTTACACGGATGGTATGGGGTTGAGTATGTCCAGATTCACCCTGGAATGAGCTGACAGTTGTGAAGCAAGCTTGGGATTCAGCGTCACCAAACTGTCGACCAAAAATCGTGGCTCGTAGGGGGAATCTTCTGTTGAACAAATGCATGTTATAGTAAAAAATGCGGATTTTCGATGAAGGTGCCTAGATTTCAAAAATTGAAAATACCGATGTCTTATTAATATTTATTGATATACTCCTTTTCTTACAATGGACATTTTTTTTGAATCATTTGTGTTGTTGGCCATCGCCGGTAGGCATAAATTTGGAGATGCTCTTGTGCCACACCATTGCGTGGCTTTTAATTTGGTTGGTCGTGCCATGGCAGTGAGTCATCGTTCTCACGGGTTCGGTTTCCCCACGGTTCGTGGACGAACGGTGCGGAGGTTTGATAGGGGCCCGGTAGGGGTACCATGTACATATTCCTGGCCAAAATGAAATGAATTCAGGTTCGTTTTTTAAGGGTGTGTCTAAAATTAGGGTCCCCCCACGCACCCCGTCATTTTGAGATATTTTGCAGAAAAGAGTCGTGAAGAATGGGCTAGTTTTCGGGGTAGAATGGTTTGTTTTGGAAGAAGTATTGACGTCGTAAAAGTATCGGAATTGAATTCAAGCTGGAGATGAGAATTTCAAGTGGGTTATGTTTGTTTGTAAATAAAAGTACCAAAATCATCCAAAATCATCATCGCTTTGGTTACATTGGTAGTATAGGATTTCCTACCCCCTGGGGACCATCCTTTCGAGTTTCAAGGTCCATCCAACTTTCGACGCTCGAATGGTCATGGTGACATCAATCCGGTTTCATTTCGGAAGAATCTGATAACTTGCATGAACAGATGGTTTTATGACGGTTTTTGCAAATAGACTCAAGTATACCTTCAAATTGTACCATCTCAACATGGACCTGTCCTTCTTCAAAAACCCTAATCAGTCCCTTTAACGGATTGGCTTTTTTGGAAGGTCTGTTTTTTACTAATGGTGGAGCTACTGATCCTAAACGGGAGTTTCCCGGATTCCAACCAACCGCCATTTCCCCCCCCTTGCGAAGTGAGGTCTTTAATGGTGTAAAAAGCAGTGGCAAAGTGGTCTATTTCACCGCCACTTTTCCCTACATTTGCCTGGCCATCTTTCTGGTTCCGTGGCGGTGGCGTTTGGTGGTTGTCGTTTCGGGATGGTTCAGGTGGTGTGTGTGTGTGTCGCTGGAGACACTGAAAAACACACCGTTTCAATAGAATCAATTAGAGGGGTTGATCCAGATATGGCAGACGTACTACATTGTACTATTGTGCTACTAAGAAATGTTCTTCCTATTCTAGAGCTTAACCACTTAAGCTCGCCATCATTTGTTTTTTGTTTTTTGCTAATATTATTTCTATAATATCTTTATATGTCTTTATTGTTGTTCCCCCATTGGTTCATGGACCAAGTATTCTTGATTCCTAGCTGACTTAGGACCAACCACGAATTGTTTTGATTTTTTTAGTCACAACTTTGAATTATGTAGTACATATGCCCTGGAAGTCCAAGACCAAACAAAGAATAGTCTTTAGGATGATCCATGTAAAGGATTCCTTATTACCAAGGGGCAAAGTTTGGGCTTTGGACTTCCAGGGTATGTATTTACAATTATTGAATAATGATATCTAGAATCTACATTCTTATGTTGTCTTATCATGTCTTCAGTGAAGTTTTTCCACGCCTGAGGTGAGAGCCTTGACGTTGCCCAACGCCTTGACGGGTCTCAAGTTCCTCTTTGAACCTGATACCTGGACGATAGTAACCCCCTTCCGTGGAGGGGCACCCGGGGACAAATGGGGGGAGGGTTGATGTAAACAACAAAAGGACGGCAACAACAACACAAACACCAACGAGGTATTATATATGGTCATTTTGTGGAGGGATGGATTGTGAGTTAATTTTGGGTTAACCTTCTACTAAAAAGAAAACATAGAAAACATGCTGTTCCAACGTTTCACAGCCATCGGATGGTATTTACTCCCCTTACATCTCGCGATGAGAGATGGTTTGCATGGGGTTGGACCTCATTATGAATGTTCTGTGGGATATGGAGGAAGAACAAGCTGCCCAAGTATCATAGGATGTATGTAGGCACCACCTACGTCTATACCCCGTTTCTGGAATTTACTGCAACCCCCCAAGGCTCGGTTCAACTGCTTATGATACAAAAAACTCCACTCCCAAACTGTGAAAATCAGCATCCGGGACTAAGGATTATAGCCATTTGGCAGATCCCCAAGTCTGGATCCATGGTGCAGTTCAAATCTTCTTCTCGTTGGGTATCGGAGACTTGCCCTTCAGTTGTTTTCAGGGGAGCTACCAGGTACCATTTTTTGATGGACACAGTGGGTTTTTGTTCGTGGCAGTTTTTTGGGGGGTTTGGTCATGGGGACTATATAGAAAGAAAAACTGAAGAAAAAAAAGCGATGTTGTTGGAATGGTTTAGACATGTTTAGGAGTAGAAGGCGACCCCGAAGAAATGACCATTGGAGGTTGGTGAAAGGTTACAAATGAGCCAGACATCATTTGATGGAAAATGGCCCTTGCCCCCACCAAAACTCAAGTTTTACAAGTTTTTCCAAGTTTTGGTGGACAAGTTATCAAAACCTTTTATAGCCAGCTACTTTCCAATTTCTAACCAACAAGTTCCATTTGGTCATGTTCCCAACATGGAAATGGAAGATACAAAAATCACCCAACTTCAAGAAGTGATGGGATGTTTCACTACAAAACCCTCATTGAGTCAGTTGCTGGAGGGTAAGGACTATCAGTTATCAATTGACCTGGTAAGCCATGTATTCCCTGGGCTTCCACCACCATTCAAAAAATGGTTGACCCAATTTCGATGATCAAGACCCTGAGGTAAGCAATGGTGGTTATATGAACACCCAGTGTTATAATGGTGGTTGGAATCCCAGGGTAATGCCGTTGGCAAGAATGACATCTATACCGGGTGAGGAGTAGATGAAGCAAATCAAAAGTTGCTCCCCATGGAGTAGATGGACCTCCATCAGAGGGTGTTTTACTAAGATGGAAACGGGGTTTGGAAGCATTTTTGGAATTTGCGTTTTCTACTTTGGTAGACCTTGACATATGGTTTTTACATGTTTTTTTTGCGATTATCAGGCGGAGTCAATGAAATTTGATTTTACCACTGGGTTTGATGTAGCAGGATGTAGCAGTTGGATTCAACGCTATTTCAACTCTTGATAATACTGACTGACTGTTACTGTAAGATTTCTATCATACCTTGCCTTCCAACCACTAAAAATACATCGAATTCTCTAGTTGGGTTACCAATGGGTTGTTGGGATTCCCATGATTGTTGAGGCCGGCACCTCACAAAGATATTCCGAACGAATTCTTCGTGAGTTTAACGAAGGGATGGAAACGACATTCGGATGATCACTTCCACCGGACAAACAAAGTGAAGAAAGTTGAAATTCAAGATGTTGTCAGGTTACCTTTAAGTATGTTTTAGATGGCGCTCATTGTGTTGGCAGAAGTTGGTCTCTCACTTCAATGAGACCAGAAGTTGGGTGGCAGGCTTCCCTTCGTTGCCATCATCGGAATGCCTACCATGCACTATTCTAACCAAATAGATCTTTTTACTTCACTCCTATTGATCTTTTGTGGCTTGAAACGCATCTTTTCCATTTCTTCACCTGCACTGTTGACCCACCGCAACAACAACAACAACAGCAACAACAACAACAACAACAAGAAGAAACACATCCTTCACCAGACCACGAGGATATGGTTGTATCACATCTTTTGGTTCCTTTGGAAAGAAATCGGCCAACTTTGTCCGCGACGCTTCCGGTGCGCCTCGGCGACGACTTGCATGACTTGTAGCACATTTTGCCAGCATGTTGTGAATAGGGTTTGTATGTACTAGTAATGTGCCTTTAGTCGTTTACCTAAGATAGCTACTGAAACAGTTGTATGAAATTAAGGAAATCAAATGGAAATCAAAAAGAAATTCAGATTGAAATGAGCAGCGGCTGCCTAGGTGGCGATTACCAATTGCTTCACCTCAATGATCGCTGGCTGTGTGGTCTTTCCAGTTTTAGGCGCGATGGACTGGGAGTGATTTACTTTTATTGAACGGGTTTGGCTTGGAGTGTGTTTGTTTTGAAGAGAAATTTACAAATTGATGTTGTTGCATACGCATTTATCTTCATATATAGATAATATAAGATATATAGTTTCATAGATTTGTTACCTCTATCTAAATACTTTAGCAGGGAAAATGCAAAATGATAGAGCGACTAGCGAGATTGATTTGCAGAGTTCTTGGGGCCCCGGGTAATTGCATGTTGCATCATTATCAAAATAGGGGAGCAAGCTATTTGGAGAAACATTGTTTGCCAGAACGGCGTAGTTAATGAATGTTCAGTAGTAGGTGCGGAAAGATGTGAATATGGTTGGAAGAGGCTGCAGGTCTTTGTGGCATCAGACCTTATTTGTGTTTGTTTTTAATTTGGTCCAGACGTCGAAATATGGAACTTTGAACATTGACTTCAGCTGAGTGTTCAGTTTTTGACCAAGGTGTTTGATGTTTGGCATAGGACAATAGAGGTTTTTCAGGCTGCAGTTGTTTACAAACAGGACGATTTCAACAACGAAGGGGCGAAGGGTTTAGATCTTCCCCCCCATCGATGGTGATTCCTTCAGGCTTCCTTGCAGCGGAACTGCACGAGAAGCTTGGTGGAGCTTTTTTCAAGGGCAACATCTCCTTATCAATGGTGCTGAGAATTCGATTCGGAGCGTTTTAAAATACGCAGAAATACCCAGATTGACTGTATAAAAAAACAAAAATCGGGTGTTTTTTTAAGAAAACATCCGATGTTTTTCAGCAAGATTCAGCAAAAATCATGGTCCGTCCTTCTTGGGATGATAATGCTATGGCTGCTATGCTGTTTTGCCAACTTTTTGGAGACATGGTGCAACGGAGACATCCCCCCACTGGGTGGACATACCATGCGCTTTTTCAACAACACTTCAGGATGAGAGCCGGGAATTTCTATGATTTGGATTTTGATACTGTACATATAACGATGCGTACATATATATCTTTTTTTAATATAAATACATACACCAATAAATGCATGTATATAAAATGTAAACAAAAATTTTAAAAAAATGTATATAGAATTCATACAAGATGATCCTAGAATTTTCCCAAACTTCTTTCCGAAAAAGTCCCTTTACCTTGAGTCAGCACCAACTCCATGGGACACTCTCCGTTTTTCCTCTTGAAAACTTTTCACTAAAAAGATTTTGACTCCCTGTGAAAAATCGTCATTTCAAGATTCCTTAAACGAGATTCTCCAAATTCACGAAAATTCACCACCTGACTGACTGACCACAACGTTGATTTTTCACCGAGCTGAGGACAGATCCTTGCATTGCAGGTGACACTTTGGATAGCCTCAAATCGATTGGCCTATCTGGCACAGGAGCCATGTCGTTGTGGTTTAGCCTTGTTGATGTTTGTTTTTAACCTAGAGTGATTTGTTTGTTGGAAAACGGTTGGGATACAGAGTGATGTGTTGGAAAAGTTGTTGTTTGATTGATATTTTTTGTGCGATTCAAACGTGTTTCTTATTGAATGGTTGATGATCCAATTTGTTTTTTGCTCATTCAGACTATTCTAGATGATTCAAAGCATGTGTTTCAATGGAGATCAATGGAGATCCTTAGGATTAAGAACACAATCCTGGACTTGTAAGACGATCACCAACCTCAACCACCAATTTCTCACTGACCGAACCTTGACGTAAAGCCTGTTTCAAGAGTCAATGCATGGGATGCAGGCATCAAAAAGCAAATCAGAAAATCACAGTGAAGTATCCAGGCATCTTGTTTTGGGGATCTATCCACGTGATTCTTTGTCAGGTAACATCACCCCAAAAATGAAACTTCGTACGAGTTGTTTTGGCGCACAAGATTTTGGTTGCCAGATTTCTGTTTTGAACAACCCCAAAAAAAGAAACTCAACAAAAAAAACTAGGTGGTGGTTTCAAATATTTTTTATTTTCACCCCTATTTGGGGAAGATCCCCAATTTGACTAATATTTTTCAAAGGGGTTGAAACCACCAACCAGAAAAACAACAATCAACAACTGGACCCTGCCCGTTTTCAAGATACGCCAGGACTCGCCTTCGTGGCGTTTCCCATTGCTATTTGTCAGATGCCGGGCAGTTTCTTCTTCGTTGGGGTTGCCCAGGAGCCCAACAAAAAAACCACCGTGCCATTTGTCAGTGACGTCCCAGAGTGGTTGACTCACAACAGTTTAACTGGTTGATTCAGAGTACTGAAGTTGGACATGCATGATACTAAAATCAATATAAATCAATTCGGAAGTGTTTTGTTGCATAGAAATCAGTAAAAAAATCAAGTGCGGGAGAAATTCTTCCCCCCATTTGACAAAACAAAGCCTGAGTGGTTGGATGGTTGGCATATTTCAAAATGTTTGGGGTCAGGTGCTTTGATGTTCTTTGAATTTCCCCCAAAAAAAATCATGGCCATCAAAAAATGAAATATTGTTGGACAACCATAAGAGAAGGCCATGGCCCCCTGAGATGCCAACGATTCTTCCAAAATTATAGGCATTTTGGAGAAGATGGAGATTTGTTTGGAGCTGAGAAATTCAATAAAAGCCTCAAAGTTGTTTGGCAGTATTAAATCAATGAGATTTCCATCATGTTTGAGGTATGGTAAGCTTTATCTCAGATGATGTTTCCTCGACCTTTTGCCTTTGGGCGCACAAAATGATTGAGCCCCAAATGGATTAGACATTACTATATGATTTCCATATTTCATATCTGTGTACCTGGAACCCAAATGACTCAAATGACCCTTGTTTTGGTTGGAAAGGACCTTGTTTGTTTATGGATGGGGGTTGGCCTCGCCTCAAAAAGTGATGGCCAACTCCATGGTGGCTTAGGCCATTCTTTTCTTCTTTATGAAGCTTGGATGCTGTTGGTGGATGTAGATGACAACCGGGATTATCGTTGTTCAAGAGATTTGGGTCCCGATATGTGATTCTAGACAGAAATGAACGAAATGTATAGAAATGTCAACGTGTTGGGAAATATCTTTTGGGCTAAAAGTAGGAAAGTAATCGTCACTAGTCACTAGTTTAAGTGTTGGAACCTTTATCATCCTGCACCAACCAATATGATGTGTTCTTTGGATTGGGCTGCTGAAGTGTTGGGAGAGGTAGCCTTGCTATGGAGAAGGGTCCTACCTCCACCACTGTTCAAAAAAAAATGATGTAAAACTGTTGGGCCAGCTAAACCTAGTGATTACACTTGATGTTAAGCTGGCTCATCTTACATGACCAGTTTGCTTCACAATTTGAGCATGTTTAAGACTTATAAGCTGCTTTGGATGGTCAGTTGGAGTGACTAGCTGGATAGTGCTTCACACCTCAGCTATGATGAGATGTTGGAAGTTCATTGTCAGAGACCTTTGGCACGTTGAAATATCGCGACTGGGAAAAGATTTTCCAAATTGGTTATATATCAAAGAAATTCAAAGGAGATGTTTTTCAATTCATCCGAAAATGAATCCACCAAAAGTTTCTGAAATGCTTGCCACATTGCCCCACCATTCACCCCATCAACACCCATTCCCATCTACCAACCCAACTGTTTTAACCATTCACCGCCCACACCACGTTTGGAGCTGTTGAGGATGTTGATCTTGGGCATCGACTCTCAATTCGCCTACATCGAGGCGGTAGCTACGGTCTTGACAGATCTGGGCATTGGCGATCGCCTTCCACGTTGCGTCCTGTCAGGCAGCGCACTGATGGTTGGGTGGCGGTTGTTGGAGGTAACGGGGGTTGATGTACAGCTAGACGGCAACCGGGCAACTGCAGTAAGTTTTCGGGAAAGGGGTTTGATGTGTATGGGCCGAAGTATGGAAATCAAATTGGTTCTCAGTTTGGTTGGATTACACCCCTCACGAAACCCAACGGCTGGAAGTTCAAAAGCTGATTTGATGTAGAGGATTGGTTCGTCGTCTTCTACTTTCTCAGAGGTAAGGCATTTGTCGCGGCATTTGTATCCACAGTTTCAAAATGGACTTCGCTTCCAATCATTCCAACCTCAGTATACCCAAAAAAACGGCAGATTCCTACAATTTTTTGCCTTCGGGGGTTCTCAAAAAATTATTGTACTAATACATATTTTATAGCTGTACATTCCCAGAGTTGAACTCGAAACAGTTTCTTACTGAACATGGTGAACCGCTTGTTGATCTTCACGTCGTTGTTTGTCAGAGGTCTCATTTGCTTCGTGTCTTGGATCTTTGGCATTCTCTTTGTGACCAACGCGGGTGTCTACTTTCTGGAACTGTTTCTGATGCCGAAAATGGGGTTGGAACCAGGTCATGAGGGCAAAGAAACCCATGAACCCCAGCACAACAGATCGCGGATTCCCCATTACAATCGCAGATTCGCCATTTGCGGATGATGGGTTGCATCATTGCATCATTCCCAACATGTTCAACTAAAAATATGTGAATCCAGCAGGCAAAACGAAATCGAAATCCTGCACCACCTAGCATGTATATATATAGAACTTATATAATAAATGAGCAATGAACAAAAAACCCTGCTTGTTTAGAGTATATAGGAGATTATGCTACCCAGCTATATGGGGATTATGATAAACCATGATAAGGATCCCCATTAACCAACCAGTATTTGATGGAAAGTAGAAGGGTTTTTTTCGTGACTCAAATAGTGTGGGATAAAACCCATGGTGCTTGTCGGATTTCTGAACCTCGGGATCAAGGCCTTATTGCCCAGGGGATCCATGGGACGAACGGAATATTTACCTTTCTCAACTAAGTGTGGAACATGTGATGTGGGCAAATATACCAGTCCCATTTGTTTCTATGGGTTGAGGTTTGACAATTACATCAGCATCTATGTGATGTTCGCAGTAGGTGCATTGGAATGCATTGGATTGAGACTTGGCAAGTTTTCATCCGGAATTTTTCGAGAGTTGAAAGGAGATGGGGACAGTTTTGTTGCCCCGAAAAATGGTCCAAAGAACAACCTGTGTTGTTGTGTTTTTTTCGAATCNGATTCATAAAACTGATTAATATTTGCAACTGGGATGAGATGTTTTTGTTGTTCTTCTTGTTGGGGATTCATCAACAAATCAGTCGGGAACACTTACTGTACCCTCATAAAAGGTATCTAAAAAGTAGGTGTAGAAGGAACAGCTATGAAAACTTCGGGGATTTGCACCTGGACAATCTGAGAATACACTCCAAAAAAGGTGTGTTTTGTTCCGAAATGATTTCACCCCTGAAGATTAAACATTTTGCACATGTCCTCAAATGGAGGTTTGGTGAACCAGTCCTCATGTTCCTTTCTTTTCATGGGTGATTGGCTGGAACCGCTATTTGGGGGTCACCGACTTGGATCAAGACAAAGGGAACCAATGGTTACAGTTAGCCTGTTGAACGGAACGAATCCGTGGGACACACCGAAAAAGGAGAATCATCGACTCAAGTTGGTGCCGGCTGGGATGGGATATACCTAGGAAATCCGGGTATGTAAAATTATCGCTCGAAGTTGAAACAGCATAAAATTTCGCCGGTTTCACTAAATATCGTCCTTTCAAAAAAAGAACGCTCGTTCATGTTAGTTCAGATCATATGATGATCAATCATGTTTTTTTGAACTCATTCAATGTTCAATCAGGTTCTCTAAGGTGATTTGGTGTTCAACCAATGTTGGTTCATATTGTTTGAGTATATCTCTGATCATTCGATGTTCAATCAGTGTTTGTTCCTGTGATCTAAGATCATTCGGTATTCAATCAATTTGGTGGTTCATGTTACCCAAGATCATTCGATGTCCAATCAATGTTCCCACTATTTGTTGTAATCTTGCTGGCTGCCCCCGTCGCCGCTCTGAATTGAACTCCTATTCATCCACTACAAGTAACAAATAAACATGCATTTGGAAAGTAATGCTCATCAACAATAGTCATGTACTTTTTTGGGGCTAAAGAAACACCACCCCAAAAAATAATGTGTTCAACTTCAACTTCAGAAGTATTACGAAGACTATGATCCAAATACCTTTAGAAGGATGGATAAGTTACTACTACCATAGCCACCCACCAGTCCCAGCCGTTCCATGGAGACATGGTTTTTTCAACATGTCGGGGCACTCAGATCTTGTTGGTTTTCCGAAACCGGGCGTATAAAATGCCAGCTTTGAGCATACAACACCCCAGAACCCTTTCTCCTATTTTCCTGCTGTCCAACCTCCTACTCAATCGACATGTCTTTCCAATGAAGTCTTCATTGGGTTCACAGTTTTGGGAGTTGTAAGAAAACTGATATGGAAGGCCTGCGGTCAATCCATCTTGGACCTCCAATGAAATGTGACGGAGCAGGTGAAGCTTGGGCTTCACGGCAAAGCCGTTGCAAGGCTCATTGAGAAATGTTGCAGCCAAATAACTGTAGCCTCGCAAGAAGCCCTGAAGTTCAATGTAAAAAATCATTGAGCAATTTCTTGAGTGCCACAGGTTGTGCTTGTTCAAATGCCTGAACACATTGATGGCGGATTTGCAAGTTTGCCTCATGATCTGCAAATTTCGAACATGGGATGCATCCAAAGGAGAAAGTTCAAAACCTCGAAGTTGTACTTGCAACCATGCTAAGATCAACATGGTGTCTGACCCTTTGGTGTTCGTCCAAGGGTAGGAGTCCAAGCGTGGCAGCATAAACAACCGTCGAGTGAAAGATCTGAGGGCTGGTGTTCGTCCCATGGTTCTGCAATACAGAATGAATCCCATGTGTGCCGTGGCCAACTTGGAATCGTAGTCACCTCGATTTCCGAAGTAGTTATAGGATACCAAGAAATGGATTATGCTTCCAACAACATCTCTGTAAATGCCCACTTTGCATAAATGGAAGATGTCCTTCTTGAAATGTTTCTCTGGAGCTGTCCGAGAGAAAGGAATCTCCAGCACACATGGGGCATCAGTCCAAGGACGGACACTGAATCGCGAGGCAGCCCATGCTGGAACATCCGAAGTCACATCTTCGAATGGTAATCCAACACTTCCTGCCATGCATTCATGGCAGCATGCGATGTCACGCACACGGCCTTGGTTTTCCCATGACCGCTGCAGGGCTATCTTCGAGTACCACTTTAAGTCGCCCTTCGCACCAATAATTGAAGCGTTGTACGTTTTTCCCCGTATCGTAAATCCATCGTAGAAGAGCCGCTTAAAATCACGGGACATAACTTGCAACATCTCGATTAAGGCTGATGGATGGGCATGATGTACAGCACTGGGAATGATGAAGAGGGGCCAATGATGAAGGAAACAATTTCCTTTCATGGTCGTTGTTTGCATCTCCAAAATTTCCCTGTGCCGTTGACTAAGAGTTCGTCTCCCCGACCCAAATCGTTGTTTGATTGAAGCTGGCGGTGAACATTTGCAATCTCCAGTTACAGTCCTTTTTTTCCAATTCAAAGCTGTACTTGTACCAAATGGAGTTTGACATGATACCACCACTGTATTACCACGACGTTTACCACGCCCTTCGTCCCCGTGCCAAAACAACGGTAGAACCCTTGATAAGTTGTTGCTGTGTTCCTGATACACTTCGTGATCTCCATGTTGTAGACGAAATCCTTCCCAAAATGCCTCCAAATTATGGGCTCTATCTGTATCAGTTTGTAAGCCTCCAACTAATACCCCAGGATGATAGGTCATGAGGTACTCTACAAGGTCACATGGTGAGATGTAGGTAATGGGAATGATGTCACCAGATACCGTCACAAATTCATAGGTGCGCATTTTAACATTCCATCCAAGCCCTTCTCGTTTGAAAACCTGCCATGCTTGTCTAGAGCAGTTTTGTTTCCAAGATTTGCCAGAGCTAAGTCCCAGATTTCTTGAAGCTGACGCAACAGCAGAGTCACCCACGCTCAGGCTTTGGGCTTGGACTGCTGGTACCTCAAGGCCAGCGATGGTCTATGTTGAAACGGGGGTTGTAAACCTACACACTTTCAGTAAAGTGTTGAGGATGGGGCTCCATCAGCCACTGCTTCTGCAAAGGAAGTTAGTTCGGTACCATCATTCCGTTCATGATGACCTGGCAGTTAAGTTCATCTAGTGAATTTCTTAAATTTTTTTTGAGGGCGAGTACTTGGATATTCGGTTCCAATTTTTGGGGTCCCCAGCACACCTTATTATCATGATTTAATTATAGATCAGGTTTAGGCAATCAAAGTTGAAGTTGGAACTGTGGAATATCCAAGTAACTTTAAGCAATGCTTTCATTTACTATCCACTATCGATTCAAAACATGGGGCACATAGCAATTTCTTCTAGCCAGCTTTTGATTTCGTGATTAAGCCAATCCACCTTGGGCTCAGCAAAACCCCCCTGCAAAGCCCAGCCCTCACATTTGGTGAAGGATAGGGACAGGTGGATGTATTAACACCAGTGCCGCTTTAAGAAAAACGGGGTCACTTCAAAAGCCACAGAGCCGGTATGAGGGTTTGAATGAAACATCGGTTCCTAACACACGGCCTGTAACAAAGCAAGGTTGCCACTTGGATGCTCACCCCCAAATTCAACACAACCATCAAATCTACCATTGACAAAAAATAGTTCGTTGTTTCTTTGGTATGCAAATAAAATCAAATATATCACACTCACTTGTGAGATATTGATGATGGAATTGGACTTTAGTTATTTGACCACAAAATATTGTATTCAAAAGCATCCCCAAACAACCTCAAGGGCCATAAACTGATTTAGGCTTTGGTTTTAGCCTTTGCCGCTGCCTTTTTGGCATTGGCTTTTTGTGCTCGGGCACTTTCACGTTTCGTTGGCTGCTTCACCGGTTTCTCAGGCGCTTGCTGACCGGCTTTGGGAAAGATCGGCCTGGCCAGTGGGGCTGCCAGCGTCGGGATGGAACAAAAACAAATGGGAAAACTCATTTGTTCCATTTCATTGTTCTGGCCTCATTCGGTTCTCCAAGTTGATTGCTTCCACCGCCCTGGGCATTGAAGATTTGGGGGTAGTATTGTAGTTCTGGGCTTATTGTTTTTGATTGGTCACAAGGCCCCCGCTTTGATTGCGCATCAACATGCAGCTTTTCAAGGTGGTTCTCAGACCTTGGGTTTTTTTTGGGATTGGAGACATTTATTGAATCAAAATTTCCATTGAAAAACCTGCTGTTGAAAGCAAAAGGTAAGGTGAGGGCTCCTTAGAGAAACCATGAACAATCCCTTCATTGAACTTGCTCTCGATGGCAGTGCAACACGCTTCCAAAGATGCAATAGTTTCTTCGATCTTCTTCTTCATCCTTAAAGTGTCAAAAGCTACCAATCCAAAAACATGTTCGATATCTCAGACTACTACCTTTCAGTATTCTTCTTCAACTGCAGAAAACTTTACTAGGGGGTTTTCAGACAAAGGTCAACGACTGCAAGTTTGACAGTTCTTTGGCCTCCAAAAACCGATTCAGGCCTAGCTGAAGCTTGGCGCAACGCTTGGTTAAGCACATCCTTGGCCGGTGATTGGCTCATGAAAGGGTAGACCAGGTGGGACCATCACAGGTCAACTAAAAAACAAAACCTTCTTCCTGGTTGGGGTTGAAATATGAAAATTTGATATGTATTCAAGTCAAGTTTCATCATTTTGTTGGATACACTGCTAGGAAGGGTATCTACAGTGATTTGCGGTAAACCTGCCCTCTTGCGTTGCTTAGTTGCCTCATCATGTGCCTTATCTTCCTCAGGGTCAATGGTGCTTGCATCAGAATCATCATCTTGACCTGCAAGGGGGTACAACAAGTTAAACTTTGGAAACATGTTTTACATTCTTCAATTCCACCTAGGGCCCCCCTAAGAAAAATGTGAACGCCCTTCAAAAATTACCCATGTATCATTTTTTAATGAACACATCAAGCCTTGATGGGAAGCAGAATTGCCACGGTCAATCTTAGGAACTTTAGGTGCAGATCTTGTTGGGGTTTCTGATGGCTGTTCAACCTCCCGCTTAGTCCCATGATTTGAACTCTCATTCTCCAAAGCAGGTGCCCTTTGCTGGAACGGTGCCATTGCTCGGCCCTCAAGGCACTCGGGAGCATAGTCTTGAAGGTCAGGAGGTGACTGTGTCCATTGGACACGGCGGTTCATGGCCAGCTTGCTCCGTTGCCTTGGGTGGGGCAAAAGCCGAGTCTATTATTCTAAATAGTAGTGGGAAAGTCAATTGGATGTACGTAGATTGAGCTGAGGGTTTTGTTATGACCCCCTTCCTTAAGTTGTATCGTATAGAGTATAGAGCTGGGCTTTCTATATCCAACCATTTACGATCTTTAGGCTTATATTGGGCCACTGGTGGCATGAAGATCATTTTGAACCATGGTCAAAGACCCCCATGAATAAAGAAACGCAGGCCGATGTTTGATGGAAACCATGATTCACAACTTTTTGAGAAGAAACCACCCCTAAATGTCAACTTGTCGAGCAGCCACCCATGAATTGGTTTTCAAGGGACGTCTTCGCCGTTTTAACAGCCGTTTCTGCCCAGTACAACGTTGTCTTGTCGTAGCGATCAGACCTTCCAATGAATGGAGTTGAGTTATCTGAATGGGAAGATTGTTTCTACTAGTATCAAGGGAAAGGAAAAGGAATGAAAAACAATCCCACTTGGATGCCTTGNCTTTCAAACTTTTTTCTTAAAAAGTTGTGTCAAACATGAACTGGCCATTTAGCTAACCTTTTAGCTAACCCCTTAGCTAACCCCTTAGCTAAACCCTTAGCTAACCCCTTAGCTAACCCCTCATCCTAATCATGTTAACTTCTTAGCTTGCTCACAAGCTAATTCTGGACCTAATCAACATAATTATGTTAACATGGTAGCAAAACCCAGAGCATCCAAGCATGACAACTGTACATGTAATTATCAACATGTACGAAAGAACTCACCGGTGATTGCACGCCTCATGAGAGTCTTGGGTGATTTTCGAGCATCCGCTTTGACTGCAGAGATACGGGTCCTTGGCTAGGCAACCCTTGCCGTTACAAACAGATTTGTCAAATTTGGCCATTTTTGAAAAAAATTATCTCCAAGACTTTGGAAAGAAACCCTCTAAAGGTTTAAACTGAATCAAGAATGAGTAGCTCACTCCATTTCCACTCTCCCCGCATGGTTTCTTCCGAAACAAACTCACCATCTATTGTTAAGTCGTTTTCAAGCTCATCGCTTCGCACCATCTCGCACTCTTCAATGAATGCCTCCTAGGTTTCGCAGTATGGAATTTAACATGTATCCCAATCTTATACATTTGAAGAACAAAAATCTTGGGGCTTCAAGTCCGTATGACCCAAAATCCTTTCTCAACGGTATACCAATAACAGATGGGTTTATGTTGTTTGAACTGGGTTCCATAAACTTTCTGCTATCACCTTGCTTTTAAAAAAACAAATCCCACTTTGATGAATTGATGAATCACTCCATGAAAATTTGGGGGGCCATGAGAAGGAACAAACACAATCATACAACCTTTGATTCGAGCATCGGGGCAAAATCCAACTGACTGAAACATTTGCTCCAGTGATTTGCGACCTTTCTTTTTATTCCTCCATTGCTGTACTATCTCAGTTGATATCTTGTACTGCCCCGCCACGTTCGGTGTGAAAACACGCCGAAGTCTAGCTTGGATAGCCTCTTGGCTGATTCTCAAAACACCAGGGGTTGGTTTTGGTATTGACGTATCCAAGATATCGGGGATGATACCAAGTGTATTAACTGACTCCCCATCTCCACCACCATTTGCCGACGCCCGGCAAGGTGTGGCAACAGGCGGCACAGCCAGCTTTGCAAGTGGCTTGGCAACCTGAGCTGGCGGCAAAGCGGGTTATGAGGAAAAGGGTGGTGACTACGTTGTGCCAGAAATCCACCTTACTACAGCAACTTAACAAGACTCAGCATAAAAATCATCGACATTAAGTGAACCTAATTTTATTTATCTAAGTAGCTTCTGGAACCGGTGAACTTGGTTGCGGAGATTTTGAAAGGGCTTGTGGTATTTCTGGGATCCCTGGTAGAGTCTCTGCATCAGGGTCAGCCATCTCACCAGAACCAATCTGGAAATCGACAGGATCGGGGTAGTCATCCACTGAACATGCCTTAGTTGCCCAAATAAACGTATTTCCCAAAAACATTCGGTTTCATTTCAATTTTTTCTTAGATGATCTGTGAGGCATTATTCAACCATTGAAAAAATTGTTTTAGATGGATGGGGCTAGGTACATGAAGCTCTTCAGGTGAATCACAGCTAGAGTCCATCATTGTCTCCAATACTTTCTGGATTGATTCACATTCAGCATCTAGAGAATTTGGTGTCTCTTCCGCTCCTACCACTTTCTCAGCTGTGTCCTCAGCAAATTCCTCTTCGAGGCCATCCAAGTGCTCAAGCTGTTCGGCGATGGCCTTGTGAAGGACGGGCCGGAACGTGAGAAATGAAGATCCAACCCATACCTCTAACCTACTATGGAAAATAAAAAGAAGGATGTTTCAAACTATAGTGTTGAATGAGACAAGGTACTTGGAATTCATACTCTAAGTCCGCATCCTCATTCTCCGTTTTGGCTAAAAGACCATCAGGTTGCTTGGATAAAGCTTTTGCCCCTTGAAGCAATGTCTCAGAAGACCATAAAGCACTACGCAAACGTTTGGCGTCCATCTCACCTACAAGTGTAGCAGTCTAGCTGCCCTTGAACCCCAAATGCAATCCTGAGAATCAAAGTTGATAACCCAACAAAAACCATTCTTAGGCGGCCAAACTTCAAACACGTGGAATTGAACTTTCCTAGGGAAACTTTTTTTTTTGCTGCAGTGAGAACGGCAGACAATAGGCATCTATGTGCAGTTAATGAATTGGTATGCATCTAGGCATCAAGGCCCCCCACTACACAAGTTAGGTGTTCCCAAACATAGTCAAAACTATTGAAAAATCTCCCAAAAAAAATTACGCTCTTTGGGCGGCAAATTACGCTTTTTGGGCGGCAACTTACGCCGTTTCAAATTTCAGAAATTTTCAGAAATTTCAGGATATGTCCAGAAATTTCAGAAAATTCCTGAAATTTCAGAAAACTCCGGTCAATTTCTGATTTTTTTTGATGGAATCAATGTTTATGAAATCAGAAATTTCAGAACGTTAACTCTAACCAAAACAGAGGTACAGGGATCCATCTTTGTTTTCACAAAGTGTGGGGGCCCATCAACCTGTGAGAATCAAAGAACCTCGCCCCAATTGAATGGCAAAGCTAAGTACTGGGATCTTTTAAGGTATTCAACAACTTCGTCCAACACCGCTTCACCACATTCACTCTCAGGAGTAGATGCAAACAGCTGGTGGAGTGTAGTTGAATCATCAACCTCAGGTCGGGTGGCAGAACCCTGTTGGCAACGCTGGGAGACCGGTTTGATTATCAAAATGAAGAGGGTCCCTGACTACTGCCAGGGCAACAATAAACTTACTAACTACACCTAACTACTGCGAGGGACTTCCACTTCCATATGGGATGGGGCTGCCTTCATCTCTGGAATTAGCTTCACCAGCTTTTTCGCAAAAGGTGCGGGATAGATCCTGAGCTAGGCCAAATCTTTTTCTCATGGGGCCAACCTCTGAACATGTTGAATGAGAACAAAACGATTTGATCAAGGTTATCAAATGAAAACAAAAACTTCTGAACTTTTACAACCTTGAAGCTGTGACCTTTTGAGAGCCGATGTTCCACAAAAGCGTGGTTTACCAGAACTGTCCCGATACTTGCGTGTAACACCTTTAGCTCTCATTCTCCGCTTTTTTGGAACCGGACCAACATCTAAGGCAGCAAGCTCTTGCTTGTTGGTAATCACCATTGTGGGTTTCATAGAGGGGGACAGGTAATTCCTCATCCAGAACTTCACCTGGTGTACCTGGTTTGTTCATAGTAAAAGTAATCATAAAATTTGTAAATCCCAATTGAAATCAAAACAGTCTTTACATCCCCTTAAGTACCAGAAAAAGAACAATATCATTTTCTTTTTCCCCTGTAGCTTTCATCAAACTTTGTTGCTTTGGGGTGGGAATCAAAAGCGTTCATTATTTCAAAAGAAAGGACCTTTCCAGAAGCCCCCTGAATGGTCTTGATCGCCCATTGCAACCATGGGTGAAGGAGAATGCATGACCCTGCTGGATTCTCTATCATCCAAGAATGGCCCAAACATTCCAGAAGGACTATCATCAGCGATACCCTGACAAAGAGCGGTGCCAAAAAAGGGGATAACTGCAGTTAAGGGCCCAGACTTTCAAAATCTATAAAAACACTTTGGTCTTTTTTCACAAACCCCACCTAGCAACCATGCGATTTCCTGACCGTACTCCTGGAATTGCTTCATTGCCATAGGGGGTCAGTATGTCCCGTCCAGTACCAGCATTAACAGCGGACCATGAGCTACAGACAACAGCAATGACATAGAATGCATGTTCGATGCACCCATTGATACACAAAGCCAGTGCCAACCTTAGACTGCAGTTTTCCCTTGAATAACTTGATCCACCAAAGGGTGGTGGGTGGACTTGTTTTTTGGGGTGTTTTTTAGGAAAAAAGTAAACACAACAAGTAACGAATGTATACAATATGCTTCCCACTAAACATTATGGAAGAAACTTCCTTTTTTGTCTACATAAACTATTTCAAACATAGAAAGGCACTATAGATCTAGATCAGGTTGAACCTTCCAATTCCTGGATAAGTTATTTACTTGAAACACACATACACAAAACAACTCTTTCAAGAAGACCTCAGACTTATTGAGAGGCAAGAAACGCCAATCCAGCTGACCCATTAAGATCCATCGAGCTTCGACGTAACTTACCCCGTTTCAATTTCATTGGGTGCTTGAGTGGGGTATAGGTAATGTCAAACGCCCGTGATCGAAGCCCCATCCATGCCGACAGCTTTGCAACACGTGCGACTCCGGCAAAAAACTCCACCACCTGTAACGCCTCGTTCCCGCCCTTTTCCCAGGCTGGTACCACCAGGAAGGAGACCAAGATGACCACGCGGATAAAGTCCTTGGATGGCAAATTTGATACGTGACAAGTTGGATAGGTGGAAGAATACCCAGGAATCAAGGCAACATACATTATATATATATATATAATAAAAAGTATATTTTTGATAGTGTAGATGTCCAAATTGCAGTCTATCACGGAACTATACGGTACTATACGGTACTACTTAGATTTTTTTACTTTGCAGCACCTTTCAAAATTGGGTACCTGAAATTCCATGCCTTTTTGATTTGATCATGTTTCCCCAAATAATTTTAGCCCAGAACTACAAGAGATTGGCTGGGGAAACCGAGAAGTCAAAGGAAGATGAGACAAGGATCCTTGGGAACGTTTAATGCCAGCATTCTTCGAACCGCTAGGTCAACATGCGGCTTCATGGCAAAAGGCACGGGTTCCCAGTTACTGGTGGTGACCAAAATCACTGCAGGCCGGCGTTGTTGAAACATGTTGGGAATAGATTCTTGATCTTTCAGGCATTTAACGTCTTCAATTCAGACTCAACAAATTACTTCACACTTCCTTTTAGATCTCTTAGGCAGTAGATGAAAAAACATGGCACCCAGAACTGAGGGCCCCCAAACAAGCCAGCACTACGTTCAAAGATGCCGCTTGCGGCCAAAAAGGTTTGGCCCCTGCGCATCCTGCGGTAAAGCAAGACAAGGGTAGAGGATCGGTTCCCAAGTCCAAAAACAATGGACCCAACATGATCCAACCATACACTGCTGTGGTGGTTAGTTGTTGTCATAGCCATTGTAAAATTATTTGTTTCATGGTTGGTTGGAACCCCTGACTCTTCATGATTTGCTTTTCGTTCCATTAACTGGTGAAACGCCATGATCGCAACCCGTGACTCAGTATATGATTCGTTTTTGTTCCATTAACTATGTATGTTTTTTCGTTTCATGATTGGGAAAGGTTCAGATTCGTCATGATTCGGGTTGTGTTCTACTAATGGGATCGTTTTTCAATATCAATCTCACCCCAAAAATTTTGGAACCACCGTTCATTTTCCTTGAGCTGACCTTTTCAACACAGCAGGTGGGCAGTTGCATCTACCCTGCTATGATCTTCCTCAATTTGGTTTGGCAATCTATGCGGGGAGGACAGATGCAGTTTTGGAGCATCTTCTGGGAGTAAGGATTTAAGGGACCATGCCTTACATTAAACAAAAAGCAAGGGGAATAGGAAATAGGTTCTAAGTTAATGGAGAAAAAAAGACCTACTAAAACATAATGCTGGTTGATTATTACACTATCAGTATACTGGGTCTTGAGCTGAACATGTTAAAAAATAGCATCTAGACAATTAAACACTTCGATGTGACATCTTGTCCCAGGGCGTTGGAAATCACAACGCAACATGAACACACTTGGTTCCGATGAAGTAGCTATCCAAAATTTGGTCACCTAGACTTGGGCAAAGCTGCCCGTGCAAGCCCCGCAATGCATCTAGCATTGACAGCACGTAGCTAGCCCTAAGCCCAGCCATACCTGACTCACTGGTTCTTCAACTTGCTACCTTAATGACCGGAGAAACGCGACATGATAAGAGTACTTAGGATGCTAAGTGGTGTGGTGGTTTTGGGTGGTTGTGGTATGTGGTGGTAGTGGTGGGTTGCACTTACTGCAGCATTAAAGCTAGCTTTTCTTACCCCCAAAGTTGAAGAATTCAATCAAGTGAGCCTAGATACGAACTGCGTCCAACTGAAGAAAATGCTCCACTTGAAGCTCTGCCACCGCCTTGAACTGCTCCACGGTGGTGTGCTCGGAGTCAATGTTCGCAGAACGGAAGGCGTTGTTGCACAACTTGTAGAAAGGAGATTGCAACGAAGACTGGGAAACCAACTTGTGTTGCAAGCACATTTCCCATACACCCTTGATAGCAAGCATCTTCCGTTGAGAGCTGGACTCTTCTTGTGGGATCCACCTGCCACCCCATGTCCTGGCCTGTTTCGCCTCCTTCTCCTCAACCTCATCTTTCCCACGCTTGTTCTTCTTGGTGTCTTTGGTCGTGTCCTCTTTCTTCTCCTTGGCCCGCTTCTTCGCTGCTGGCTTGGCCTTAGCCTTAGCAGCAGAAGCAGGTCTCTTCATGCGAGCTGTCGTCTTCGGCTGGTCATCCTTCTTCTCGGACTTGCTTGCTTTCTCCTTTGGCTTGGCAGTACGTTTAGGCTCTGGAACTTCAGCCTCCTCAGCACGATGATCTTCACTCGCCTCATTCTCATTCTCATCAGCCAACTCATCACCAGAGTTCGTCATGATCTCATCTTTGGACTTTTTGCCACGGCCGCGACCGCGACCACGACCACCACCACCCCGCCCACGGTTAGATTTCTTGGGACCTTCACCATCTGTGCCAAGCTGCTCCCTGCGAGTAACCATCGGTGCCTGCGTCACAGAGTAGCCGAGTAGGAGATGAGAAAGACTATGTGGGGCAAGATTTCAACTCTAGGACTCTAAGAATGGAAAGAGTCGATTAGGTTTTGCAGAGTTTTTTCTACAAAAAGATGTAGTAAAGAAAAGCCATGGCATATTGGCCCAGGCCTCCAATCCTAGCAATTCCAACGTTTCATCCTTTGGAGCAGTACCATCACCATTCCCAGGAGTTGGTGGAACGGTTGGAGCTTCAGGTTCAAGGGGCGGTTCAACGGGCGGTTGAGCATGCAGCTTTGCATCAGGAGAATCCTCCAAAGGGAAATGATTTCCAGCAGGGCAATTTGTAATACATTCACAATAAAATGGCTGAAGTGGGGAAAGCTACTGGAGGGGAACCAGGCCTAGATTCCAGACCTTTTCCATTTTTAGAAGTTGTTTATAATTTTTCTTAAAGCTCGGATGCTATTTTTTGGATGTTTTATTTCGGCCCCAGGCCTCAATCACCATAGGCTCGAAGTCGGTAACAGTGGGCACCGCAGGTTCGAATGGCATCGTCTCAAGGTTGTCCATGTTGGTGTTGCCTTGGCAAAGTTTGGATGTTATACATAGTATTATTCTGTCATCACATCTCAAGTTTTAGGGTTCAAGATTCAAGTTGTAGGATTTGAAGTGAACCAAAACAAAATAAAAAAGTGTATCAATAGATTAAACCCCCTTGGGGCAAAGTGGCCAATTGAAGCAGAGCTCTTCAATCTGTTGAGTTCAGAAGACTTGGCAGCATCCCTTGACTGCATCTTTTGCCTTCATGGTTGGAAAAACCAGATGGTCAACCTTGAGAAGAAAATACCTGGGTATAAAAAGAGATAAAAAGACATACCTCCTGGTTCAACAAGTGTTGGAAAAAACTATTCAACCCCCGGCCTGATCTCATCCATCCTCGCCTGCAAACGTTGCCTGTGTGTCAGGATCGATGATGGCGGCGGCATCAAGTTGGAGTCACTGATCTGGCTTGGCGGCTCAGCTTGAGGAGGGCTAGCTTGATCAGGCTTAGTTGGATCTTCATGTTCAGGTTCAAGAGCAGTTTGCGTTGGAATCATGGGAGGACACTCTTCTAGAGTAGGATATCCAATATGGTTGCCATCATCAATGTCACTACCACTTTCAAATTCCAATTGAGAGGGCGGAATGACATCTTCGAGATGAGGGGTTTCAAGTACCGGTTCCCATTGAGGCTGAGAATCTTCCAAGTGAATCTGTTCAACATTGTTTTCATAAGCATCATTCTCAGCTGTTTGTTCTGGTTGGGTGGTGGTAACTTCACTTTCCTCATCAGTAGCATTAGGATTTCCATCTTCAATTGCAAGAGGAACAGATGGGTCATCCTCATCCTCATCAGGAAGGTCTTCTTCATTCTGCTCAGGGTTCTGCCATGCGAAGTCGAAGATATCCCATACACCATTCAATGCTGGGTCCTTTGATTAGATCAATCAAGCCCCAAAGTAAAAAATTTAGCCCCCACAAGAAGAACCCTCAACATTTTTGCTTTGAGATTGGGCAGCTTGTTGAATGGAGGAAACTATCACAAGTATGCAAAGTTTCATATCTAATGTTTATCAAGGTTCTCGTGGCTTGTTGCTTCCAGCCAGCCACCTTCGCAAACTGTGACTAAACAACCTTTTGAGGCCCCATGAGTCCAAATTGACCATAGGAACATCCTCTGGAAGCACACAAACTTCTCGCCATCGAGTTACCTGAAGGGGTGCGTTATTGGACCATTTGAATATTATATTGATTAACAAGTATGGAGTATGGAATTATGGAAGTATTTGTTTTGAAATGTGTTTTGATTTGCTGAGGGTTTAAAAGGGTTCTTATTTAGGTGACGCTAGATTTTTGAAACCCCAGACCTCGTCTCTCAAATGATGGATAGGAATGGCAGAGGGTCTGTCGGAACGCTCGACCCACCAATGCGCAAGCACCTCCAATGATCTTGCATTCAAACTGCAGGCCTTCATTGAGGCCAGTCCCATTGTTGGAAGACTAGGCCAAATGCTTAGGCGGTTGTTCTGCCTGCCCCTAGACCTAAGCAGGGCATCCGCTTCCCACCTTTCTGCCAAACCAAGTGCCATGGCAAATGCGGGGAAAACCAGTGTCAAAATGACTTTCAAATCCAGGGGACCCAAAATGCTTTTGAGCAAAAGTAGGGACCAAGCACCACTAAATGAAAGTTGCAAAGGCTAGAACTATTGGCAAGATTGATGATATCTTTTTTGATGCCACCTGAGCATCGAAGGATTTAAAAAACGGTATGCTCATAGATTTGGCCACATCAACCTTCATTATGGGGGATAGGGCAGTAAACCAGAGGCATTGTTCCAGGCTCCCCATCCCAGTTGGGTCCTTCTTTCGTTTCATCCGTTCCATGAAGATTGCACGGCGACATGACCGTACCTGCTGAGGTTGGGAGATCCCTGACAGCGCTAAGCGAGGTGAAAGTGCCAAAAAGAGGGCGCACTCGGCGGTCAAAGGAGAAGGTGCTGCCAGGAGATTGGATAGCAGGATGAGCCAGAATGAAATACCAGTAAATTAGGCCAGCCATGAGATATCTGAAAGATTAAGGGAGGGTTCACACCAATTGGGTTTCGTCGAATCTTTTAAATATCTTCAAGATTCTCAAAATATCTCAAAACACAAGAATCGCTCGGAAGCAAAAAAAGTTAAAGTTGGTCAAAAGAACGTTTTTTTCTGAAACAGCAGGAATTTAGCATGATTCCGAAGACCCAGGTATGAGGATATGTGAGTTCTGGGGAGGGTACTTGGAGGATCATCCCATGACTTGTAAGTGGTTAATAACCATGGTGATCGTAAGTCCCCAAGACCTGGGGTAGTTCCCTTTACAAATGGCCTATTTATGGCTTATAAATGGTGGTTACTAACTACAGTAGGGGAGATTCATTCATCCCAGGACCAACATAATAGGACTTATATAATATATGTTATCTTATGTTCATCCAAGAGTACTATAGCAAAAACTCACAGTACTTGAAACAATGGAGGCTGACAGATGGATTCAAATTGACTATGATCATTTGATCATCTGATCTTTTGGGGGGGACCCTTTCCTCATATCGTTGGTGGAAGTTGTCTTCACCAAGGATGTGGACACGTGGAGGTGAAACATGGCGACAATTTCAACTGCTGTGCGAAGAAAACACTGGCCTTCGCTTGGGTTGTGTCTCTAAGGTTGGGGGGGGGAATCTCCGGGAGAACGGGAAGTTGGGTGTGTTGATGGGATTTGTTTTGTTGAAAATATATATATATATATATATATACCTCCAATGGCAGCCTGGCAGCCCGGAATTCTTTCTCTAAAAATTGTAGGGCTTTTTTTAATGGTGTAGGTTTTTGGGAGAAAAAAATTCTACGCCACGAGGTCGAAGACTAAGAATTCTTCAACCTATCAATGATTGCATTGTGGCAGAAACGGTCCAATGTATCTGCAACTTGATGGGCCCATTTGACCACGATTCTGTGTTTCCTGAAGATTTAAATTGAATTTGTTTCCAAAGCAAAAACACAACAGCCTGCCAATAATTGTAAACCAGGTGATTCAAAGTAACCTGTTTAATCATCTATTTGGAGGTCACTTAACCTTTTGAAAGGGTCACTTAACCATCCCAAAAAGGGCACAAAAATGCACAAATAATTGCCAGTAAATTGGATTTATAGCTTATGCAAGGTGGTTGTTTTAATTTTCTAGCATGTAAAATTGCCATTTGGATTACACACAAAAGCCTCGCAACGACGACATGATTTCTTCGGTGAAATCCTGATGACAAGACTAGTTGAATGGTGTGTGAAAGATGTGAAAGAATCTTCAGTAGAATGATGTAGTATAACCATGTATGTACAACCCCCCCCCTTCATACAATAAATAGAATAGAAGTTATCATGAAAAATCCAAGCACTATTTGGATCACTTTCATCACAGATTGTTTTCCTTTCTTTCTCTCTAGCAATAGATAAAAAAATAACCCAAAGCCTCGTCGTAATGATTTGGCGATTCTGAAAACATTTGTTCTATACAACCGATGTACCTCATCAAAACTGAGATTTGAAGAATTTTATTTCACCATCAAGCCGGGAATGCCTTCCACACTGCGATTTTTTTTTTAGATGTCAGGTATCTTGGGGCTATATTTGTCCTGCACTTTGTGTGTTGTTGGTGGTGGTGAGCATTGCACCACCCTTCGCCAAGATGGATGTGATGAATGCGCGAAAATCAAAACCTTTCCCAGAAGGCGGCGATGACGTGGCGGGAGATGTTAAAAGAAACTCTGTGAGTTCAAAACGAAGTTGATGTTCTTACAACAGCAGGGGATACTGATCAGAATTTTGGAAGGGTTTCATTAATTAATTAAAATGTGGTCCATTAATTTAAACCCATCACAAATTCACAACATGTTTGCAAAATACGATCTGGAAGTCCATTTTTGTTGGAAGAAGTGGAACAGTGTTGTTTCTCAGAAGTGGCAAGTGGCAAGACTTGAGGAGATGAAGGTGCCCAATTGACCCATGGCATTCCTGAAAAACATCCCATACATTGCTCATTTCAAGTGGACATTTGCCCACATTTCTTTTTTTTGCTACATCCTCTCATTTTAATTTCATGTTGGATTCGTACACGGCTTGTTTTTTATTGCTTTGCGGGCATTCAAAGAGTTTTCCTTGCAGGTTGTGAACCATGCGCTACTTAAGCACAAAAACTTCTTTTGCATGTCAAGGCTCTTCTTGCCCCACAACCAACCCTGGTTGTAACCCCACAACCCGCCTGGCAGGAACAGGTTACTTCCCAGAGTGGAGTATCATCGTAGGATGGATCCTTGCCACAGTGCCTGTTGCATTGATGTTGGCAACTTTGGCCGAAGAAAGCAGTGTTTTTTTGCACTTGACAAATCAACCCTATAAGTCGTTAGATTCAGATGCGTTTCTTAAATGTAGGTTTACTAGGGTTTACTTAAGTACCCATTCCCCCACCAAAAAAAACAAATGTGTTTTTGCGGATTGCAAGGGTCCATCTCAATCTATATTGTTATAGTAATCAATATTGGCTTCCTCCCATAGATGATTGATCTCAAAATGGTTGATGTATTTATTGCTTCTTGTCAGTTCTCGTCGTTTTCTTTGCACCATTTTTGCACCAATTTTGCTTTCCTTGGCTTCATTCAGATGGCAATCATAGCGGGGTAGCAGTATTGGACATAGATTTTTTATTTTGATGCAGAAACCCAGTACTAATATATTCAGATGTGATTACATTTCATGGAAAAAAGAGGGCCATTTGAACATGCCAACTTCAACAAAAAGGTTCAAAAAACCCGGCCTTTGAATTTTGTTAATTTTTAACTTTCATCTTTTCTATACAGGTGTTTCCTTCAAAAAGGTGGTACCTCCATTTCACACCCCAAAATGATCATTTTTAGTAGGAAAACTACCATGGGTTTGTTGGGGAACCCCCACCATTTTAAGGAAACCCTCATCCTAAGGAGGGCTCCGCTGCTTGGTTTCCCCTGGTTGCTGCCCGAGGCGGTGGCCGTACGACCCAACGTCTTGAAGAGCAGCCGCACCAGCGGATCCACGATCTTCGATGAGATTCCGAAATGAGCGTCTCGCTGGTGGTTCGGAGCCGAGACATCGGCCATCAAAGTGGCGAAGCAAAAAAACAAAGGGAAGATGGAAGATATTTTGGGGGGGGCAGGGCTGAATGGTATTCTAATAGTAATCTTTTGGATTTTGTTTTAAAGTTGCATGAAAGACGTTTGGTAATTTGTTGTTCTTTGGCAATATGGATTTGACAGACTTTGATGAAACAACACGTTTGGATTGCAAAAAGAAAACGCGTTGCTTTGTAAGGGAAAGTGACTAACAGCACTCCTCCTGAATTCGAAATGTTGCAATGAAGTCGACCGTTTGACGACGATGCATGATGCAGCTGCATGAACATCCAACAGTGGAGGCCCTGCATCGTGCGCTCCTGGGCCCCCGTTTTTGGGGGAACATGTCATTATGCATGTTTTCCCTACGGACCGGGAGCATTGCTGTAAAGCATTTCCGTAAAGAAACCCGGAATAGTTGGCCATCCATTGCCCTTCAGCTATCTTTTCGTTGGAACTCAAGATGTATTTCACTTTCTCCCACTTTCATTGTGTGGATCTACCCACCCCCAGGATGCAATCGTGGCAAATGAAGATTTATAAGGATTCCGGATTCCCGGTCCCCTAAAAATGGTTCATGTCAATGTCATCCTGGTGGTGACGATTGCATCCTGGGTGGGGGGTAGATCCAGTGGTAGTAGTGGGAGCCCACTGTGCCAGTGGAGTCGAGGACCTTTTGATTCGTTGATTTTGGGTTTTGTTCACCAAAATTGTTGACATGAAGATTGTTTCCACGCATGTTTCTCAACTTTATTTCGAAAAAAGGAGGAAACATCTGATTCTTTTCTGATTCTAAACAAGATTAGTTTGCAACTTTTCACCTTTAGTGACCAGATTCCGATTAAGAGGCAAGATGGAAATTTCATCTTGGCATGTTTTTTTGTTTCCCAGATTTGCTGAAGATGAAGCTTAGCTGGGGGCTTTTGGTAACGCCAAAACCTTCCGAAACCACCAGAGAATCCATGTCTGACTCGCCGCCGTAAAGTCTGGCTTCGGATGTGATCTCTTTTACGTCGTGCCTGTCACAAGGGCCGTTTGGAACAAAACCGATTCACCCTGACCCGGCACAAGCCTGGCAGCGTGGGATGCCTTTGGCTGTGATGAAAAAAACCTGACAGAATAATAAGGTCATCCAGTAAATTAACATCATTTTGTCACCGGATATTTTTGGATAGTTGATCAAGTCAAAAATATGATCTCCAAAGGTTTTGGATTGCAATCAAGGGTGTTTTTTTCCCATGCACTTGTCGGTTGGCCCTACTGTACTAGGCCGGGCCTCAACGACAACCGCTCGTTGATCGTCGCCCAAAGAAGAGCTTGCGTTTTGCTCGCAAAAAAAAAAGAAGCAGCGGCTGTTTTAGCAGCTGTTTGTCAAGAGAGAATGGCATTTGGCTGTAAGTTTTGTTTGTGAACAAAAAGAGTCTACTGTAGTTAAATCATATTAAATCCATTTAGTATCCATTTTGACTTTTTGGAGAATTATACGTACATAATATGCATATCAAGTATACAATGAAATGCTCTCATGAATTCCCCCCATTTTTTACCTAAGCATGTTCGTTGCCATTTAAAGTCATGACCACTTGTGACATGCCAACTCACCAGGGAGCAAAGTCGCAAGAAGCAGTGAGCCAATGGGAAGAGGCCGACGATTAGCTGGGATGACACACTTGTTCATTAGTTGTTTATAGTCTATAGTGTTTTTCCCATACCATATATACTCATTTAATATATACATATGTATATATAATATATACATAGACTAGGTGATTCAAATTGTCCTTTTTATCATCTATATGGAGGTCACGGAAAACCTTTTGAAAAGGGTCACGGATCACCATCCCAAAGAAAGCACAAAGAAAGTATGTGATTGCGAACAAAGGGTGAGTAGGAGGCTGAAGGCCTGAGGGTTTCTTAGGTGCTTGGGGAAGGGAAAACACAAGTGGTCACAGATAGATTTCAGAAGGGTTGAAGCCACCGAACAATGTTGAAACAATTAGGAGACAGCTCATCCTGGCCTAGTCTGGTCTATAAAGTGACAGTGTTCCGATTGATTTCCTATGTGTTGATTTGGCAATGAAACTGGAATCCAGATTGATTTGAGTTGCGAAGAGACACAGCAGTTTCTTCATGCCATTCATATGCTGCATAAACCGAGGTTTTCATACAAGTCGATGAAACTATCTCTGGTGATTTCACATTTATCCGATAGAGACATGCCGAGCCCATCGTTTGATCCGGGAGATGGTTGCTTCCCCACAGGAAGTGGTGGAGAGCAAGTATTACAAGGCACGGTGGCTGCTTCGCATGGAATGGAACTGGAGGTACTTCGAGAGCATCCAATGAAATCTAAGGGGATGTAGTCAGAATGCGTGTTTCTTGCAAGTTTGAAGTAGTTTCGAGGTTGTATATGTGTGTATGTGTGTTTGTTTGTACTGGCTTTAATTTAAACTCTGTGCACATGTTTCAAATGTTTCAGTGCATAAGGACACCTTGAATACATAGTACTGAATAAACATTGTATGTGAAAGACAAAATTAGACAGAATATCAGTGTACATGTTTCCATGAAGATGTAAGATCCTGTGACTTTACATGGTGCCGTTTAACAGTTTCTTACGGGAGATGTTCCTGACTTTCTTGTTCATATCTCAAATGTATCATTAGAGGTTTAGATGGCGTTAAGTTTAGAGGTAAAACTGGTAAAATTGAAACACTTGTTGTTGAGTACAACTATAGGACATTATAGGACTATAGGTTTCTGATAGGCTAATTTGTATTATATAAAAACACCCTGAAATATATTCAGAAAGTCTTCCAAAACTTTACACGTGTCTTTTTTGTTTTAAATCAGCTTTATATAGTCCATACCATGCAGGTATCAGGTGTATTAAAGTATATTTACCTATACTTTAAGTACTTATATACCATATTTCCATACATGGATTCGGGTTCTCGGTACTGGGTACAAAAAAAGGTGGAAAAAAGATGGGAGATTCCCAACGGTCGTCCAGGACCTTGTCCAGCTCCCAGCCACCAAGAAGATTAGTCCAAGTCCCAAGGTGGGTTGCCGTCAAGCCAGACCCAGCAAGGGAAACCCCATGGGGAGCTTCCCCCATGGTTTTTCCAAAAAACAATTCCTGGAGATCCAAGTATTGCCAACCAAAGACTTTGGAGGTTGTGAAGTGAATTCACAATAATGATGGTTTAGTCACATTGGCGGGATTTTTGTTCCTTTTTTTGGACAGGTTATATATAAACATCACCAGTGGGGCTAAAACTCATGATGTTTTCCTCTCTCAAGTTGTACACCAAAGATTTTTGTTTGAAGTTCCTCGTCGAAAATGACCCATTTGATGTCTGATGGGAAGATGTACTCAAGCCAATAAAGAGGTGATAAAAGGTTTTTTTTGGTTTTTTGGAACCTCTAGGATTTGAAGAATTTTACATGAATTCCAGATTTTGATGCGAAAATAATGCAACAAATACTGTCAAGGGCATCTACTTTTTGCAATTGTGTATGTGACAGGATACCTTTGATCTTTCTGAGTGTAATTTTAGTGTTATCAAGGTGACACGCCAGCAGTCAAATGCAGCTTTTTTGGGGAGGCCCTTTGTTTAGACTATCGGAGTTGAAGCGAACTTGCAAGAAGTTTTCAGTGTTGTTGCCTTAGAAACGTAAGTGAACATTCATTGGACAAGTTTTGGAACTCCTCGAAACAAAATCAAAAAATAAAATATGTTGCTGATATTTTCTGTTTGCATGTTTCCATTCCAAAAAAACACCAAACCATTTCACGTTTGTTTTGTCTTTGTTTTTTACTACCCTGTGATATTGGTGGAGCGATTAGAGTCGCCAGGGATGATGTATGTTCCTATTAAATGAGGAGCGATAGAAGAGCCCCAGAACCCTCAAAATCACATGGTAGTTACACCCCGGAAGAACAACATTTTGAACCTAAAGATCACCCCCTTTTTGAATGGGGAAAATCATCTGAACCAAGCCAATAAGCCATCATTTTTGGGGGTTCCATGTTAATCTTCCGGGGTGTAAGGAAATGAAACCACAGAATACCCCTTTTGATTTTTTGTTGCCTTTCCAGGATTGGAAGCGAGGGCCACTCAGGGGTTTGGAAGGATGGCAAGTTGGGAGGGTCCAACGAGTTTGCACCAAGAGGCGAGTTTGGGGCCCTGGAAAATAGGATAGATAGGGGCCCCAAAAAGAAATAGAGCATCTGAAGCATGTTCATCCATTTTAAGGGGCCTTCAAAGTGTTAGTTTGAGGGAGGGTAAGTATCATGGGAATCTAAGGGTGGTGTCACCCAAGAAATAAAGTCATCAATGGCATTGGGCCCTTAGAGCCTTAGGTTCCCATCAAACTACGTAGGAAGATGAGATGTGTATACAAAATATGGCAACAAGGGCATGGTATAGGGTATTCAAAGCACAAATGACTCAAATGACATGAGAATTACAGTAGCTTTTTTCAATACCGACTTCATTTGTTCATGGTGGGTTTGCCAAACCTCGACATGAAGCAGAAAAAACCAGAAGCTTATTTTTCATTTCTATTTCACTCAGAGTTGCATTGCCAAGACTCCAAGAGTATCGTTTTCCACTCGTTGTACCAAACATCCAGCCACTCCAAGGTGCGAAAAGAGTGGCGACACTCAAAATCTTTGGCTCAACCTCTCCGATGGGTTTCTCGGGGCTTAAAAAGAAGACATCGTCCTGATTGGAATTGAGAAATTTCCGGCAGGGGAACCTTTTTTTTTATGTTGGAAGGTCTCTAATTGTGAAAAAATTATGACCTTGAAAAAGTCAGACAAAAATGAAAACACCCAAGAAGTTGATTTTTTTGGAATTTGGAATTTGGAGCTGGGTGAAAAACTGTGATCACGCTAGAGCCTGGGAGTACTTTACATTACAAGACCATATACTAAGATCATGCTAAGTAAACGAGAAACAACGATAAACATGTACACAATTTGCATGAATTTGCGATCAATTTGTTGATTTTATGGGGAGGGATGCCACTTTCACCTACCCTATGATTCACCAAGCAATTTGGGAGAAGGAGTAATACCTGAATGCTCCAATTAGAAGTCTGAACTTTGACACGTTTTGGAGGGTCGAGTCTACTTTGGGGCATCATCCCAGTTAGTAAGTAGTATCACTCCCCATTCATTATAGGCCATTTTTTATGGGCCATTTGGAAGGGATCCCACAACCCTACTGAAAGGGGACTTACGATCACCATGGTTATTCACCATCTACTAAAAAGGATATGATACTGTTGATGGAAGAAATCCTGCACCACCTGGGATGTGTAAAGCCTTGAAAATAATGGGACAAACTACTTATCAACTGGTGAAGGATTTCTTCCATCAACAGTAGGATGATCTTCCAAATAGGTATGTATTTTTCTCCATTTCCCACCGGATTCCCCCGGATCCCACGTCGGGGCCCAGATACATCGGTGGTGGACGCCGTCATTGGGATGGTTCCGGTGGCAGCAATGGAGCTTTGGAACACTTCGAAGAGGTCAGGGATTTGATGGATTACTGGAAGAGAAGAACGGTTTCTGTAACACTGTATATTAAAGAGGGGATAAAGAGGGGTTCTATTAAGATGATCTGTTGAATGGTTGACATATATGTATATATATATATATGGGGGTCCCACCATGTTACTAGCGAGTTGTTTTAAGATGTTTTAAGGATTTCGTCGTACAGTACCTGGATCTCATAAAAATGCAACCCTTTTTCTTCATTCACTTTGGTACCCAAAGAAATGTGCACCGGACAATCCTGAGATGGTGAAGTTCAGATTCACCTCAAAAATTGTGAAAAAATCCCTGAATTCCTTCACTCCCTTGTGAATTTGCATTTCTTTCTTGGCAATGTTTCTGTTGGATGTTTTCCATATTCTTTCCAACAAAAATGCTTGGCTGTTTGGCCGAGAAGTACAATTGCTATAAGCAAGCAGCACTCCAAACGTACTGTAGCGGTTGGTATAGACAAGTTTGAGAAGCACTTCAGTACACCCATTGGTGGGGCCATGATTCTGTTAAAAAAGGTGAGAGTTTCACCCCTTCAGCCACATCATTTGTTCCTGGTTCTGGTCGAACGATTTTTTGTGGAGGACAACCAGTTTGGCAGCTATTTTGACATGGATCATTCGGGATCAAATAAAGAAAATGTGTGGTAATTTTCAGGGATTTCCGTTATATGTAATAGTGCATTGTTTGGGCTGGTCATATCCCCTGTTTGAACAACCATCGAATAAGGTTTTCGCTGTTTTCAAGGGTGGGTCATGCCTAGGTGCATTTCACCGAAGAAATCCAAATTCGTCAAGTTGAAAAGGGAATCTTAAAAAGGGATGACAAGGGCAATGATTTGTCAGGTGACTTCGAAACACAGAGATTTTGTCTGAAATGGCGGTCTACTTGTGTTTCTTCATATTGTAGCACCTCATTGGTCGGTTATGACAACATATCATTTGACGATACCCTCCAAGCGAACGTGACACACCTCATATCCTACCTTAAAAGAAAAGGAATTTAAAAAACATCATCTTCAAAAAAGTGCCAAACGGGAATGGGTAACTGTTCGTTCCCATAAACTGTACTTGGTTTCAAGGTCGTTTCGCATTCTAGCTGATGCGTGACCATGCGTGACCCCCAAAAAGAGTTTGTATAGTCAAATCCGACGACCGCAGGAGAAAGCCAAAGGCAATTTCTTCCCACTTGCTCGATCCTCAGTGGGTTTGTTGAAACATGTTGAGACCATCCAATTTCAAACGACATTTGGGATAAATATATTTATCACGTTTGGAACCCCACAAATTCCCGCAAAAACATGTTGAAACGATATTAGATATGTTGTTTATGATTGTTTATACATGGGTTTTTGGTGCAACAGCAGGAGTTTCAACAATTATGTGGATCCAAGGTGGTGAAGTTGGGCACGATCACTCCAGCAGGTGGGTATCACCGGAAGGGAGGACAAGAAGGAGGGAGGAAATATTAGCCTCCAAACAAAATACATGGTTGTGGCATCTCGTGATAGATGTTTAGGATGTTGCCAGCTTATTCTGTATTTGATCGGGGCCATGGATTGTATGATCTTATGAACCTCGCATGACTAAACAAGCAAACATGAACAACCTTTTGACAACTTGCAGGTAGTTGTACCTTAATATTGTTTGATGTGGGTTTGCACGGAAAATCCTGAAGCTTACATTATTACATGGTGATTTGAAAAAGGTGGTTTGCTGCCATTCCAGTTGTCGTTATCCTTACAGCTATCCTGCAGGTCCCCAAACCTCTGTGCCCTCAGTCCAGGTGCTGATGTTTATTCCTATGCTCCTGATGAAGATAATCTGGCGAAGGAGAGCGGGAGATTTGTTTGACTTTTTGCGGGTAAAAACCGCATCATGTTCATTCAATTTCAGCTATTTAGCATATTTAGCCAGTGAAATGGAACAGAATTTCAGCTTCTGTTTGGAACAGAAATTAGTTGGGGTATATCGAATTGAATGATACTGATAATGGCAACGGTGGAGCAATTTGGACGATCAGTGTGTACTCTGCAATGCTTGATGGGATCAAAATCGATAGCTCAGCCTCAAAAGGTAGCTTAGTACAGGACAGAAGGTATAGTTTTAAACTTAACCGATACTGTAACTGGGCTGCGCTTATTGATGAGCAAATGAGAAATGTATATAACAATTTTCCCTGCTAAATGACGAGCAATTTCTGGATGAGATATCGGACTATTTTAAGAATATGCTAAAAATTGGGATTCGTGTGGGCTCCCTTTCTGATGGGACTAAGCATGCGCACAAGAGGCTCTTCGGTTGTTCGTGTAGCAGGTAGGAAGGCCATGATTCAATTCGTTTGGTGTTATTTTGATGGGGTTCGCTCAGACTTCGGGAGAGTCTAACAACCGACTTTCGGGAGAACCATGAAAGGATTTGAAGCGTGTTTTTGTTCGCAGATGAAGCATCAAGGATAAAAACATGCATGGTACTGACCATCCTCATATATCATCATAACTGTGTGTGACATATTTGTTGGGAACCCCCCGCTTACCAGAAACAATGACAATTGAAGGTTTTTGCTGTGATCCTCTCCGAAAAGATGGTGGTGACTCGTGACAATTAACGGGTGCGAGTAGCATTCCAACACCGTATATACACAGACTTGTAGGTACTGTCAACCGGGCACCTTGAAGTACTCCCTCCAAGTGAACTTTCCAAAAGACCCGGTTGGTGCTTGTTGGTTCGGCCAGACAAGGATCCCTTACTGGCGCAACATTTGGAGCACTGGGGTATTGACGTCATGAAGTGACTTGGAAACAACCTTTATGAAGGATTGCCATGGTAGTAGAATCTGAGTTTTGTGTCCTAAATTGTTGGTCGCCAGGTGTCTAGACGTCTTGAATTTCTTGGGCCAAAAATGCAAAGCAAATGATAGCGGCCACAAGAACACTGCAACCTCACCCACCATTGGGTGATGTAAAGGATTGGAAAGTCCCATAAGGTTGGAAGATTTCATGTTTAGTTGAACCATGTTTAGCCGAATAATAGATTAAACGGCAACATGTCGTTTGGGGTGTGCGATCCCCATCAAAAAATTGATAAACAAAGTAAAATAAGGTCTTCTTCAAAACTGGAGGACATCGTCTTATAGAAGCTGTCTTATCGGATGTCATTCTGACATGTCTGACACGTCAAATTGATGCTCTCACGTCCACCTCAGATGGTTTCAACCATTGTTGGGGAGGTCAAGATGTCCAAGTTGAGTAGCACAAACTCGGCATAAATCGGCTGGAAAGGCCCACTAAAAAAATGGTAGCAACACCCTCAAATTGGCGCAGGGTTTTTTTCGGCCATCAACTGAGTTGTTCTAAGGTTGTAATATTATGTTCAATCCAGGAACTGATGAACAAAAAACATCCATGTTGAATGACCTGGCTTCGAGGGTGTTTGTTTAAGTTCTGGCCTAGTTTTTGATTTTCTCCACATGCCTGTGATTGGATCAGTTTATGATTTGGTTTGCTTCTAAATACTGACCGGCATCTTGTTTGTCGAATTTGATTGCCATCAACCTTCGCATATATAACATTATATAACGTGTTCCACACTTTGCACAGTCGTTTGTTCAGTTGGTAATCCCCTTCTCCAACATTTTCCCTTTCTCTTCAAGTCTGTGACAAAACAGAGTTGCCAACATATTCGTATATGTGTGCTCCTTACGTCCTCAAATAGATTCTGACATCAACCTCGGACCAATAACCCCTTGAGTCTTTAAGTAGGACGTTACGTTCGCAAGTGAAATGAGAAATTGGTACTGCTGCTAAAATGGGACCCTCCTGAATTAAACAGACCAGATGTCTATCAATCCAGAGTCCAGAGTTAGACCCTGCACTTCCAACCTTTATTTTTAGGTCTTCTTGACAAGTCACGTGAATCTGTTTTGAATTGTGCTATCATCTGTGCTATCTCATTCACCATCTGCTGAAATTTATGATTGATGAAGATGGCATCAGCTTCAGCTGAATGGTGGAACTTTGAGCTTTGAACTGTTTGCTATGTCAGAAAGCCTTTTGCTAAAGCCACACACCCATCAATGACAAGACTTCCTACTATGTGAGCTCTACGTGAGTATATGATGCAATTACTCATGCACAAAGTACTGAAGTTATATCCCCCAAAATCCGTTCCTCAGCATGCTTCCGAAAAAAAGCTCTATTCGAGGATGGAAAAAACTGACAAGACCTTGGCAGAGATGCAGGCGAAAAAGCAACCAAAACAAAGGGGCCCACCCTTCCAATGCCACCCCCCCGCCCCGTAAATAAGTCCTCATTAAGGGGCCATTGACCATGGGCCTTGTGAAAGGATTATTAACCACCATTGTCCCTTAATTACTAGGCCTTAATTCAAGGGGGGGTTGCATTGGAGAGCACCCTTAGGTTCTCATGAAAAACAGCGGAGAGGGCCACACATAAACAACCTGGACGAGTTGGATTTTGTTGACCCATATTCAATGTTTATGTTTTGGCAAAATCATTCAAATCTAATCAGTGTTTAGTGCTAAGAGCAGTGTTACAGCAATCATTCGGCAGTACTTCAAAACTGAATTGAAACATGTTGTCTTTAATATGTAGTTTTTAAATGTTTTTAATGCATCTTATATTTCCAACATGAATTCGTATTGAATGAGTCATCTTTGTACCGTATTTTTTGTTTAGATACTGATCAAATAAACCAGCGTTGTGTCTGACTAGGGTGTATCCTGTATCCCATTCCCATGAAACCAATTTTTATTCAGGCTCTGCGGGGTTTCCCAACAGTGCAATCATTGGGAATTGAGCCAATCCTGGGAAAACGCTGGAAAGCAAGGGTCAATTACCAATGAAAACCAACATGAACACCACTTCGATTCATTGAGACACATTGTATAAAAACGCTACTATGATATTTATATATATATATATACATATATATGATTCAAATGTCATTCCTATACACTTGCTGTAGAACATCTAACATCATGAAAACATTTGATGATGCCCACGCCGAAACAAAAAATGCCTATCCCATACCGTCCATGTACGGTATATTTACCTGCATTTACCATGAAAATCAACCATTCATAGAGGTAAATATACCATACAGGGATGGTGTGGGTATCTTTTGGGATCAGGTGGATCTAAATCTGAACTATGACTGGTCCCGAATCTGCGAGTCGGGTGACAAACCTTTGGCTCCTTGGAGTGCGGAAGATGTCGTGGTCGGAAGATGTCGTGGGAAAGGTTGGTTGGTTGGTTGGTTGGTGTGTGTGTGTGTGTGTGTGTGTGTGTGTGTGTGTGTGTGTGTGTGTGTGTGTGTGTGTGTGTGTGTGTGTGTGTGTGTGTGTGTGTGTGTGTGTGTGTGTGTGTNTGTGTGTGTGTGTGTGTGTGTGTGTGTGTGTGTGTGTGTGTGTGTGTGTGTGTGTGTGTGTGTGTGTGTGTGTGTGTGTGTGTGTGTGTGTGTGTGTGTGTGTGTGTGTGTGTGTGTGTGTGTGTGTGTGTGTGTGTGTGTGTGTGTGTGTGTGTGTGTGTGTGTGTGTGTGTGTGTGTGTGTGTGTGTGTGTGTGTGTGTGTGTGTGTGTGTGTGTTGGTTGGTTGGTTGGTTGTGGTTGACCCCTTTTGTGGGTTTTTTTTCTTTTGTTGCAATTTGTAATTTTGTCTTTTGTTACAAGATATACACCCTGAAACTCACAGCAAGTTTGCCCCTGAACATGGATGGTTGAAAGACTACTTTCGTAGTGTGGAGGCTTGTTTTCAGGGACGAAATGTTAGCTTCAGGGAGGGTATGAAAAATAACAAGGTGGGTTAACTTGGAAACCCATAAACCTGTTTTGGGGACCTTGAAGATCCCACCAATCATTTGGAATATATAAGATCAAAATCGGCAGGTCTCCACCCGTTTCTTGAAATTGTCACACTTCAAATTGCTGGAAGATGAAACCAATTTTTATCTCATTGCTTCACCAGCGTTGTTCAAACTTATGTTGCTCAACCAGTTTCATCATCAAGTTGACAAGAATACAATTTGATTCACACAGAGAAACAACTGATGTAAGCAAGCTGGGTGGTGGTTTCAAATATGTTTCATGTTTCACCCCCATTTAGGGAAGATTCCCATTTTGACATATATTTTCAACAGTCGTTTGGATCCCGTCCTCTTTGAGGCTTTGCTGAAAAAGATAAGTTACCATTTCTCCCGTAATCATGAAAGTGGATGATCATCCTAATTTCAAGGAAACACATCTTGGAGTGACCTGTTTCCCATGTCCATGTGGAGGAAGAGTATCACATGAGATCCCAATCTTAACCTTCCATTTTCCACTAGCATCATTGTAGGGTGAGATTTGAAACCTACAGGCAGAATAGAAGGCTGGGGCTCTCATTAGGATATGCTGCATGACATCCCGGTTACACTGTAACCCATACCCTTTCAAAAGGGGGATTCTGTAATGTATCCATCTAAGAGTTTTTTCCTTATCCCCAAAATACATGGGTAAAACCATGCCTTCACTCTCAATGAACTGCGAGTGTACCTGCATTCGTTTGAACGTTTTTTGAAGCAAAAACGACCATCAAATTGTCCATGTTTCTTCCGAGGTCCGTTTGAGAGGACCTGGCTTGGTTGGCCTCAAGAATCTAGGGTGCGGCGGTGGATTTCAGCCGGATACGGGGTGGGTCGGACGGACTCTTTTTTGCCAAGCAATTCCAGGGGTTGCACCATGGTTGTCTACTGTTTGGAAGAGAGACAAGAAGGAGGGATGTCAGTTTGGCAGGTTTTGATTTTTTGGGCAGCTTGGTAGGCTTTTTCCATGTTCCAGCATCATGTAGTGATGATGATGATGATGATGATGATGATGATGATGATGATGATGATGTATGGTTTTTCGCTACCATTTTTTGTGGAAGATCCATATGTTTGTGTTACCAAAACAATCTGGTAAACCCCCGCAATGTTTCGAAAAGGCATCCCTAGCCGCGCAAGACCTTTGGGATGATGATTTCCGGACAGCTGGTGAGGCAGTCCTGCTACATGAACTCGTCAGTTCAATTGCTTCTGGTCGATGCCTGAGAGTGTCCAAGGGGGGGGGGGGAAATCTGTTTCTGAACCTAAGCCTACCTACCTTCCCCCAAGTTGAACGAATGGAACCTAAAGTATGGTGGAGTTTCGAAAAGTTCGGAAAAACCTCCTATGCCTTGAAAGGTGATATTTTTTCAGCTGAACCATGTTAAACTTTTGGGAGGGTATAGCAAATATAGCAGAAGTATGCTGAAGTGCTATTTCGTACTGTTGATGGTTGGAAGAAATTATGTATAACCCGTTGACATGGAGAATCTCCCCATTGTTGCTAGGGTTTTGTACATCTCAGCGCATCATCCGGGTTTCTTTGCATCAAGGCATATATCCAGGTGTTTTATAGTGAGCTTGTAGTGCAGCTCAGACGAGGATTTTCGCTTTTGAGGGAGATTTGTTTGAGTGATGGTGATGTTTTTTTTGCCCCCAAAAAAAAAGTTTAAACCACTGGCAAGGTAAGCAGTTGCGGAAGTTAAAATTTTTGTCCAGGAATCTAAAGAAAGAGGGCTTTATAGAACTTTGATGAACTTTGTCAACAGTTCCTTTTTAACTGTCCAAAAAAAACCTTTCAATACCTAGGATTTTGTTTTAAAAAAGGACCTTCAGCTATCCTTCTGTAAAAAAGAAAACAAATTATATATATGAAACAGCCAACATAAGCCACCTGGCCTTAGGACATTTTTGAGTTGCAGCAGGTTCTCCCCAGGTTAACACCACGCCTTGACTCAGGGACTTCCGGAAGTGAAGCAGCGTTACCTGGATGATGACTTACAGGTTCAGGGGTTCAGGGGGGGAGGGGGGACACCCAGTGGGCATGTTGGGATGTCTCGTCAGCAGCTTAAAAATATATATATATATTATATAAATGATACATATTAATATACATGTATATATACATATATCTACTGGTCCTTGTGTGTCACGTGTTTTTTTGCCCCATGTAAAAAACTCCCTGTTTCAAAATTGGACAATTTGTCATTTTTGAATGGTTGAAGGTTTTTGTTTCCAGAATCCTTATCGAACTTGCTTAGAGAAAATTCTACCGAATTTCACCACAAGATCCCAGCAACATGAAGTTTCCCATAAGCGCTGCCACGTTGATAACACAGACCCAATTCAGCATCATAGTTACCTCATTCAAAGGTCATGTATTCCATCCGTTCCCCGTGGCCAGATTCGAAAAACTGGACCATCAGAAGTACAGAACGATCTGATTAGTCAGGCACGATGATGCAGTGGGTCGGCAGTGATTTTTGAATCCACCTGAGCTGGTGGCTTTTAGGGATGCACTGATGTTTGTCTAGGTGGTGGTTCAAATATGTTTTATTTTCACCCCTACTTGGGGAGATGATCCCTTTGACTCATATTTTTCAAACGTGTTGTAACCACCAACTAGTGGTTCATGTTCTAAATGTTGTTTGTTTAACCATGCAAGAAACCTGCCCAAAAAAAAAGACACATGATACTTCAGCGCAGTCTGCTGACTCCATCATTGATGATTTCAAATATCTCTGTATTTCATAGACATCTCCAACCCAGAAGCATCCAAAAGTACAAGTGTCTTGGTACCCAAACCTTATACCCTATGTCCCGTTCGGTAGGTAGCCTAATTGGTTTTTAACCTTTTCAATGAAGTACTGTTGATGGTTCAGAAATGCCAAACAACCACCTGGTATCTACGAAACCCTATGAAACATGCGGATATTCTCCATATCAACTGAGTCAGGATTTCTGGACCATCAACAGCACTGAGTCAACCCTCCGAAGCCATGAATTTAAGGTGGCTAAGTTGGCGAATGGCTTAAATGGTCATCGATATGCTCCACCACTGTTGGAAGCCCTGGGGTTGTTGTGGATCAGTGAGGGGGATGATGCCAGGTCCAAGGTAGTGGTTACAACTGGCAATTAGATGCATTAGCGAGTTAAAGGAATTGACAGTTGTGATACCTTGTGATGTTGTTTGGATGTTTTTCGATCGTTTGGGGCTGAACAGCTTTGTAGAGCAGTTGGTATCAGTCTTCAGTGAATTATATGATGAATCATATGTGGCCTCGGACGATTCAAAACGATATTTGGCGGGACATATCGATGGTCATCTCCCGCCAAAGAACCTTGTTTTCGGTTGGTGAAATCTGAATTGTTTAGAGACCAGGCTGGCTTGCTTGAAGTTATTATCAACCTTGCTAAGTAGTGATGTTAGAGGAGCTCACCATGTTCTAGGTGGTGGTTTCAAATATTGTTTTATTTTCACCCTTACTTGGGGAAGATTCCCATTTTGACTGATATTTTTCAATGGAGTTGAAACCACCAACCAGTGTTATTTTGAAACCCTTTCAACTCCAAATCGAAACCCCCCATTCAAATATGGTTCAATCCCAAATCATCCAACAAAAGCCGAGTTCAAAATTGGTGTTAAAGTTTCAGACGCCCCCAAAACCCAGATGCTCCATGATCTCCATGGAATATTTACCTACATTTATCCAAAACTTTCAGCCCAAAATGTAGGGAACATATTCCGTTCGTCCCATGGGAGTGTCTTCCTGGGAAATTTTGTCGTTTCAGCGCATCCAGGAAAGACGGGGAGGATGAAGAGGATCCCAAGCACCTGATTGCCCCGCAGGTCGCAGATTCCCATGGAGCGATGGAGTTGGGGTTAGGAACTCCCAATGGGTTTTTTTCCAAAAGAACTCCTATAGGTGGTGGTAACTCAATTTTTGTTTAATGTTCATCCCGAACTTTTGGGGTTTCATGATCCAATTTGACGAGTTGTTTGTTTTTTTTTTTTTTTTCGGATGGGTTGGTTCAACCACAAATTACACTAGTATATAGAACTTGAGAATCGCCCATTTGAAAAGGAACATCATTTGAACCAAACCTCCATTTTGGGGGTTCCATATGTTAGTTTTCCGGGGGTGTACTTGCGCAACGAGGTGAACATCGATCCGAAAAAAGTAACATCAAATGGAAAAGGACCCATCAACCTTGCTGATTCCGCAAATGTAGCTATAACATAAATTTGGAGACAGACAGTCAGCTCTCGAAAAAGTGCCGGTACACTTGCTTGTCGGTGTCAAGCATGAAAACCAAACTTATCATTCATAGGGGGCGAGGCTAAAGTCTGATGAAACATCCAACTAGGAATTCCAAAAAAAGCCCTCCAAATCCATGTAGAGACAACACACAGACAGTGCATGGTAGCTGACTGTTGCACCTCGTTTTGGCAGGTTGATTTGGGATGTTCCATCTCCAAGCTAAGCTCCTTCCAGTACCCATATACAGCTTATCAAAAAGTGATTCATTTTACCGGATCATTGTACCTTTCATTTCAGCTACTCTTTCTATGCATGATGAAGAAAAGATGTATATCTCTTTCCAAACAATCCATGGGACTGGTATATTTCCCCTACCTTTACCATAAAAAATCAACCATCAACCATTCATGTAGGTAAATATACGTCCTCGTCCCATGGATGGTATGGGCAATTCGCAGCTTTGTTTCCCTCATCGCAGCAACCTCCCCGCAGATGTTCCGTACCTTGATCGGACGAGGGCATGCAGAGTTTTCCTCCTCGAGGTTCCAAGGGTTTGGATGTGTGTTTTTTTTTGGGGGGATATTGAGGGCTTCCAAGTTTTCACTTGGTAGTTTTCTTTAAATGATTTAGATTTGCAACATACACTGCAACTTGATGTAGTATGATGTAGTTTTAAAGTGATTTATAATTATAAGTCATGTGTTAGGGTAAGTTGACTTGTAACTTAAAATACACGGGCAATCCCAGACAACTTGCCCTGACAGTCACCAAAAAAATCAAACAAGTTCCTGATGGCTGGACCCTAGCAATACAGGTAACAATGCTCCTGGCATGATGCCATTTGCCTATCAAAGTTTTCAAAATGGCTACTATTAGTAGATTCATAAGAATACAGGAGCCAAGTGCCAGCTACTTGTCAGCTAGTCACAAGGGAAACCATGGAAACTGTGAAGAAAAATGAAGGGTTAGAGGCACACTCACATGTTTTTTAAGTGGATAGGAGTTTCTTTTGGAATCATTAAGAACCACTGCCACCCGGATGATTGAGAGTATTTTGAAAGGTAAATTGTGTTTGAGTACACTGTCCAGTTGCAGAACAAAAAGCCCTCAAAGTGATGCAGAAGAGTTCTAAACAGCAGGGAAGCCATGTGAAACTTACAATGTCAGAGACAAACCACTTATCGCCATTCGTCATGTGGGGGCCCTATGACAATCGTTTGGTTGGGGGGGTTATCTGGAAAACGATGCACCTAATTTGTGAGGCAACAGGATGCTGCTGAGTTCATTCAGGCTTCCGCGTGCAGCACTGTGGAGTTGCCCCATGTGCTTTGAGATTACTTAAAAGTACAAAGCAATGTCCAGCGAAGGGAAGTCCGGTTGTCATGTTTACGTTTCCAACACGAAATGCTTCCATGAGATTACATTCTATATACTTGAATGGAAGCGATTGGTATGAGGGTGGTGTTTTCAAACATCCTAAACAACATAAACTATTCAACAGCTATGGACTCTTTAAAATAAGTATCAAAAACCATCCCTAGGTCTGAACTGCAACCATATGTTTTTAATCAATCCGGTTTTCCTGAATCTCCCATCGCCTTTGGGTAGTCCCAAACTGGACCGGCAACATTTGTTACCAAGCTTATACAATCATGAGTTCATGCTTATACAATGTTATACTCATCCTGCTGAAGGAAATCAAATTGAGTAAGGTTCTTTGATATATATTATAACTATATAGCCTTTACAGTTTCATACAGATTTCAGTCAATCCTGAATTTGAATCCTTTTAATGGGTCAATGCACATTTATTGATGTGCTTCTGAAAATACGGTTGGTTTTTTATGATTGTGAATGTGATTGAATACTTGCTTATAAGTAGATTACCTGATATGTTCTCTCACATGCTTCTTAGGGTGGATCTGAACGAATCATACCTACGTCACACATCATCACTGAATTTCAGCTTGTTGATGGGGAATCCCCTAAGAAATGTTCCCAGTTTACCCAGAGATTTTTGAACGACTGGTTTCTGTTATTCGCCCGGTTTACCCAGATGGTATGATAAACTATATAAAATGGTGTATATCTCAAAATGAGCTTTAGGGGGGCCAAAACCTAATTTCCGATCCTAATTCAAAAAAAAAAAGCCCCGTTTTTTTTTGATATTTTTTGGAACAAAAAAATCACCTATTTTTTGTTGAGAGACCATTTCTTAACCCCTCAAATTTCGACTTCTGCAAATGTCAATTGTTGTAACCTCGATTGGGTTGAAAACACACCTGGGGCCGCAAAATGGAATTTGCCAACTGCCCAGTACTTCTTGGAGCAGTTGGCTCGTGCTGAGCGCAGTGCATTGGGTTCTCGTGTCCATGGAGATCGTGGGGACCTCAGTTGAATCTTTGGATATTGCAAGATGTCCAGCAACCAAAACACATCAGAAAATCTGAAAATCGGGGCTTTTACCCTCCGGTAAACAAACATAGCAATGGAAAATCCCCATCTTGAATAGGAAATACATCTTCAAACGGTGGATTTTCGATTGCTATGTTAGATTACCGGAGGGTAGCAAAATGGGTCGGTGTTTTTTTTTGAAACAGAAACGGCGTTTTTTTGTAAGTGTTTGTTTGGACAGGGGGAAGATTGGGGAAAATCCATCACAAAAGTTTTCGTAGAAAGACTTGTTAAAATTTGTTAAAAGTATGGTTCCGGTCAAATTATAGCGACCTCATGCGACCTCGCACCACCTCACCAAAGAAGGGACATCCCGGGAAATCTAGGTTGGTGAAATAGTATATATTTGGCCAGATGGTTGATGTAAAACCACAAGTACTTAGTTTAATGAGTGGTTGGGACCTGATAAATCATCAGATTTGGGGGTTGACTATGCTTAGCATAGCTACTGTAAGCCTTCAATTAATCATGGTTCAAGGAAACATGGGTTCTTGCAAGAACATCCAGTCCTTACGGGATATTTCTTTGCGTCCATGTGGGCGAACGACCAATGCTTTCTGTGCAATAGGGAGACATATAGGCTCGATGGAAGCCATCCACCAAGATGTGCAACACCTTGTAAGCAATGGGATGTCATCTTAACTGGTGCAAGATTTCTGAACCATCAACGGGATGTTTCAGAAAAAAACATGTTTCAAAGATGAAACATCATAGATGTCTCGAAACTACCAACTACCTACCTATCGATCCAAAAAGATGCTCCTGTGTTGGCATAACAGCCAAAGGATTAGAGCAAAAAAAATACCTGGATACCTCTGGATTGAGGAAAGGCTGAGAAAGCAAGACATCAACTCTTACACCTCCATGATTGTGAGGTTTCCGTTACTGAAAATGCCACCCGCGGAAAAAAATTAAGGCCCAACGTCGGGCATGTTTGACTTCGCTGTGTTGCTGGCATGTTTTAGGTGATCATGGATAGGGTAGGTCCATGTAGGTCCTTTTTTGGGCTATTTAGATCTTTTGAGGGCAAGATACATTCAGTACTTCATTTATAATAACCAATGTATGTACACACACGTACAACAGTTTTACTTGCATGCGCCGTATGTAAGTGGAACCCTTTTCTGAGATATAGCACTTCTTCCATTTTTGGAAAGGTTCCGCTATTTGTGGTGATTTCCCACCTTCTATTTCCACTTCCCGGAAATAGAAACGAAGCACCGGCAGAAGCCATTGGGGTCTAAGACCAATTTCATCCAACCTTTGCTGCTGTGCGAAACGATCTTTCGCTGTTTCCGGGAAGCAACAACCCATTGTTTTGTGACCAGTAGTCAGTTGGTGCTACTAGTAGAGACAACAGATACCACTGAAAGATTCGGAGTTGAAAACAATGCTTTCCTTTTGTAGCCTTTTTTCACTTGGCGAACTCCTTGTGAAACTTCTGGGGTGTAACCATGGGGCAAAACTAGGGTGTGTCGTTTAATACCATTCGCCGAGAGGGTAATTTTTGCCGTTTTCCAGTAATTACAATCCCGAGTCGATGTCAATACGTTTTTATGAGAGCCCTTCCCAGATCTCTATTTTATAAAAATCCAGCATTGATGGGCGGTATGGGCCCCAGACACCTCCATGGACCCTTGTCAGGTTGAGCCTTCTATTTTATACATAACCCTGTTTTCTATTTTGTAGTGAAAATATCCCCTTAACATCTATATATTTTATAAAGATGTTTTTGTTTAATAAAATAGAGGGACAACCTAAATTGAACAAGTAAGGGGGATGTAATTACAAATTTCAACTTGACTTGAAGTGACATCGCATCAAACATTAGGTGCATAGAAGTATAATGAAACATATATATTTTCACAATCAGACTGTTTTTCAACATGTGTATTTTAATGTATATATATGTATTATTTATATGTATATATATGATGTATATATATATATATATACATATATATATATTATACATTTAAATACATATATAAATACATTTTCAAATATATATACACACATCTACAATATATATATATATGTATACACACACATGGCATACCTGCTCACAGATAGAAGTAGGATTGCGGTGGTTGTTTCTCTATTAGACATAGAACCGTTGAACCTCACACTCGGTAGGCTTTGAACGATACTGTTGCTGGAAGAAATCCTGCACCACATGGGATGTATAAAGCATTATTAAAAATGGGAGAAACTACCTATCAACTGGTGCAGGATTTCAGCCATCAACAGTAGCAAGAGGTTTTTGTTCGAATCCATTCTTTGAACGACGCGTTTAAAACTTGATATTGTGAATAGCACGATATTCTTTGCCAGCAAGCCGATGGTGTAGGGTGATTTTCCAACCAGATGTGATCCAATCATGACTTGACCATTTCATGTGGAAATTCATCCGAGAAGTCGCATCAATCTTAGCAACCGTTTGACAAGTAAAAATCAGACATTTTTCCTCGCAAATTTAGCCATGCGGGAGACTCCAAGTTAGCCCCCTCTAGAGGATCTGATTTTGATTGGGTTGAAGTACTGCCTTTTGCAATCGGAGTCCTTTGGTAGAAGAAGTGCTGAGATCTGAGTTGAGCTGACACCTCGCTCTGTGAGTTTCAAAACCTTTGTGCTCTTGAGATTCATGTTGGACTCAGGGTTAGTTTTGTGCAAATATCATCAAATATCTGTTTTTCGTCAATGCAGATTCTTTTTCTATCTGGGTGTAATAGATCGCTGACTGCAAACCAATCCGCCCGGAGTTTTACCCAAGCAGCACACAGCAAAAAAAAAGTGCGTTTTTTTTTGTTTTTTTTTGGCATCTCAGCTTTGCATGGCCACTGTGATCTGATGCATGAAAGGAATCACAAGACAGATGTGTTTTTTTCCTTCCTGGTGCATCAGCTCGTTGGATCCGCTTAGCGGGCTGTAACGGACATTCGCCATGTCAAATGGTTAGCCAAATTTTTCTTCAATGAAAAAATCCCATGGCGACTGCGTGCTTGGAATCTTGGGTGCCGGGGCGAAAACGCCTAAAGAGTTTTTTCCTTGCAAACGGTGGTTTATTGGAATCCTCTTAAAATGGCTCTCTTTCAAGTTTCTCGCCTCGATTCTTGTGGGATTTTTTCGTTCCACCGGGCAGATTTTCTAGTGGAAATCTCTTGCTCTTCGGGGGTTAGAATATGGCAACATACGGGACACAGCAATACCTAGTGGTTCATGATAACTGATTAGGTGGTTAAGATTTTGTTTTGGTGTCGTAACTCTCGGGAGCGCGGTTAAAACCCAAACGTGCCCAACCATATTTATTTATAGAGACATTCATTTATATGTTTTTTATTTGCATATTGCTGCATATTTCATTTTTCAGCAAATAACATACCTCTCTCGTACACGTGTGAAATATTTACCTACATTCGGCTGAAATTTATAGTACATGTAGGTCAAATTTCCATACATGGAGCAGATGGAAGATATTTTTTATTCACATACACATTCACGCACGCACACACACACGCACACAACTTACCATTCACCAAGATGCACCAAGTAGGTATAGACCTACGTTTTGTGCGAGCAGCAAAGATCATGAAATGCCATGTTCCAGGTTGAGGAGCGCTGGCAAGAAAGCACCGGTAGCCGACGAGTCAAGTGCGCATCTCCAATGAGGGATATCCCACACTTCCAGTAAATAATGTTTGTTCAGGTCATTAACATACTGGCAAACGTTTTCCTTGTTAAATGGGTAACAACAACATGACTTGACTAGAACTTGCAACTTCTACGGTCCAGAAAGAAAGGCGCATGATGCCTGAGTTGTCAGTTTTTCCTGGAGGGGCAAAGGATGAGCAACAACGATCTTCATGGTGACATGCTCGATGTTGGTTTTGATACTTTTTAGATTTCTGTTGCTATGGAGTGGTTCCTTTGATTTGAATAGTTTTGGACACAAAAGGATTGTTCATGATGGAAAAATCCGTAGTAAATATTCCCATGAAGATGCCAGACTTCATTCTGGAAATTTGGGGTATTCACCTCAAATTTTGCCTTCCACAATGCTCGGAGCACCCACCGAAGAATCAAAAGGATGTAAAAGATCAAACTCCGTATACCACCCAGTAGGTACTGTTGATGAAGAGAAGACATCCCGCACTATGTAGTTGAACATCCCATGACCTGGACCAAATTTTAGTTTTTTATTGGTCAATTTTTATTGGAGTCGTTGGAAACCTTCGGGATGGATGTTCAACTAATCAACAGGAAAAAATGTAACAACACCTGAAACAGAAGAGGGTGTCAAGTTTAGCAAGTTTGCTCGGGACGAGGATAATTTGCCTAGTGGAGAGCTACTTGGAACTCATGCGAAACTTAAAAATACTGGGGAGTCAACGGATAGTCAGTACTTGAGCTGTGACAAGTGATGCGTGAGGTACAGCCGAGTGCAGCAAAACATGCTGGGAGTACCAGCACGACCCTTAGTTCAGTGAAAGCAAACATGCCACTCGATCCGGGCATAGATGTGGAATGCAGCTACAAAGTCCACCGATTTTCTACCGTACGGGGGGCATGTACGTACAATATGATTCATGACTTCAAGACTTACCTAAATTATTCCAACAATGGTAAATCTCATTTAATCACCAATTTTCAATGTCACGTGTCAAAAAAAATGCCACGTTTCTTTTTTCCCATTTCTCAAAAACAAAACCAAGCAAGGTATTGTTACAGTATGATGCAATTATGTCCAATTAAATTGTATAGCATATAGCTAGAGAAGAACGCCCCCCAGCAAAAGACCCCGCGCCCTCAACACAACATACATAAAATTACATACAAACTTACATACAAAACAGAGCAGACACATACCCAGAAGCATATACATAAAACAAAGCAGAAGCAATACTCACAAAAA
>DF242141.1:0-64475 GCA_000507305.1 Breviolum minutum Mf 1.05b.01 | reverse complement strand
ACAGATCTTCCAAAGCTTTCTGATTTCGCTGATAACTCTTCTACGGGCTTTGGGGTGCTTGAGATTGATAAACGTCCATGTCGTACCCCCCGTGCACGGTAGACTCAGCCATATCAGTACCAACTTCGACTTGGGGAACTGGTTTACCTTTCGGGCAATTTCTCTACGGTTATCTTCCGACAATAGGTTATTCTCCTCCGTGAACTGGTATACCAAACATCCTTTAGACTTCGACCTGGAACAATCGCTAAGCTTTGAGTTCTTGGAACAGCACACCTCTACGATCAAACGACTGGGCTTCGGACCGACTGCGGGTTCCCCCGAGCTTTCATCTGATGCGACAGGCAAAGCGTGCGACACCTGAGATTTGCTATGGGGATTGGGCTTGTTGGTCTTACCATTGTTTTTACCGTCACTGTGTCCTAGTAGATGTACTGCAAACTTCCATTTCTCAGCGTTAGTGAATGGCTTGGTCAGAATATCAGCGGCTTGCATCATAGATGGGCCATGAACCAACCTATACCATTTTCTTCTAAACTGTTCTTCAAGCCATGAAAGGTTTACCCGTTGGGTTTTGTCTGTGTGCCTAAAGGTAGGTGATTTCCCGTTCTCGAGGATCCTAATCGTAGCTTGGTTATCCTCCACAAATACTCCTTGAATAGACTTTGGTGGTATCAAGTTCAAAAGTGTGTCACCTGATCTTTCATTGCCTATGAAGTCATAGTCAGTCAATGCTTCACGTACTTCACATGCTTCAATTCCTAAATCAGCCTCATAGGGGCCGTACACACGAAAGCAAGTGATCCCGACCCATTCGCTTTGAGTGGGATATTCCCCCCGTTTCCTCCAATTATCCTGAACGAAATCGACTTTCCCCTTTATTACCATTATGGACGTCCTTGCGGAGCCCAAACACTTGATATTGATGGGGATTTGGGGGTCGCTCTTTGGGTCGAACAGAGGTTGTCTTGTCTTCGAGTGCTCTATCATTAAAATCCTTCTGCTTGGGTCGAATATCCACTTAACTCCCTTTACACTAGCACTGCACTCAACTTTCATACACGGCAAACCTCCCGGAATGCTTTCATCTCCCCCCGCGTTCTGCAGGTAAGCCCATAGGCCGGAAGAAGGCAAACCGACTGCACGTAGGGTGATGTTTGCCGCCACCACTTCGGCTTCAGTTGAGGACATGCTCACGGATGTCTGCTTCTTAGAAAAAGCGGTTAGGGGAAAGTAGGAGTTAGGTCCAACCAGGACTAGGACACATCCTGTTGTACTCCTGTTATCGTATTCGCCCGCATGATCAGCGTCTGCAAAACACCATAGCTTACAATCTGATATGCTATCCCCAATAAACGCTCGCAATTTCAAATCCAACGTGCTATGAATGTAACACACTAGACGATGAAGGGCCTTGTCGCATTCTGTTGACCATTTAGTGACGCGAGCTGCTAAGCCTTGTACTGCACGCAGTAGGTCAAAGCGAGCCATCCTAGCTGCAAACAAGATTTTCATCAATACTCTTGTTGCGATTGGTGCTAGTACGCCCTTGGTTTCTGACTCATCAGCGATTGGCCGTGCGATGCGTTCGTCATGGAACGGTGTAGACACTGTCGTCAATGGTTTTGCATCTTTACCTGCGAGTTCGACATAACGCTTTACGCAAGATTCAAGAAACGGCTTCATATCATATAAGTCATGACATTGACTGGTTTACTCATACATGGTTGATCCTGAAAAAGTTCATCCATGTAACTGAACCCTTGTGCACGTTTCTTTGCGGCAAGCTTGTCCCTCTTGATGCTGGCCATTGCCATTTTTGGATCTTTGCAGGATTCTGAAAACAGGTAAGTTGAACCAACCCAAGTGTTGTCCGTTCGTTTTCCCGGCAGTGGTTCCCCATCTGCATTGCGATAGATGTCCCACTCCGGAACTTCATCATTACTTGATCGTACGGTACAACGCGAAGGTTGCATCTTGCAATACTTTGTAATTTCATTGTCAGGTGCATAGAAGCTTTTACGCGGCTGACAGTGATGTCGGATAAACACTCCCAACTTTGGATCAGTTTCCCAGTAGTCTTGAGTCCTACGCGCTGGCGCAGCAGTCTTTGCGGCGGGGTCTGGCATAGACTTGTCGAAGAGGTGAGCAAAAGGATGATCTGTCTTGTCAAGTTTGACGTTTTGCGACACGACATGATCACAGCCTAGATAGCGATTGGCCTCGGTGGGCGTATCCATATCTATCTTTGATCCTATCAATTCCCATCCCTTCTTCATAGACTCTTTGGGTCCTGACATTTTGAAGTCATCTACATACACAACCAGCAGTAGTTTCAAAACAGGATGAAAGAAAACCGACGGCCATCCTTCCGGATCTGGCATTATGAAACCGACAGCCTTCAATTGGCTTTCGCAATGTTGTTCCCATAGCCCCCCGGAGTCTGGATGTCCGTACAATGCTATTCTCAACTTAACTACTGGTCGGTTATACTTCCCCTTCCATTCTTTAGGCCATCTGTCATTGGGAATCTCAACCCAGGTGTCAACCCCCCGCATGGTAGCTTGTGTGTATGCTTGAACGCCATCGTTCTGTTGACATAAGCATCCACACTCTTTCCTGCTTCCATAGTTGCGGGTGAGGAACCAAGTTCAGAAAAGAGTGCCACGTCGGCATTTTCATCTCTTACGTTATTCCCCTGGAATACCTTTCTTCCCTTGAATTTCCTAAGCTTGTCACCTTCGGGGAGTTCACTTCCCTTCTCAACACAGAACTCAAATACCTTTCCTACATGAACCTTTTCACCTGACTTCTTTGCTTTGTTACTTACTTCTTTCCATTCAGTAACGGTATCATAAAGCCATGCATCTTTCTTGACCAACTTATTCCATTCCAAATCTAATGCTTCCTGAGCTTTGGGGTTTGCCCTAATTTCCCTTTTGTTGACCGGTCTCGCTACGAGGGAGTTGACTAACCTCAAGTCTGGACCATAGTTTGGTGGAGTGATCTTTTCACGATGCTGTGGGGTCTGGTTACATGTAGGCATGATTGGATAGGGTTCTGACTCTTCTTCCATAAATGGGGTAGCCACAATGCTAGGTTTACCCTTCTTACCACTGGCAGCTTCTCTTAGAGCTATTTTCTTTTGTTCTTTCTGAATTGCCTCTTTTCTTGCTTTCAATGACATAGATTGCCATACGAAAGATGGAATGTCCATTGGCTTACTCGAGTTTTTATAACGCCTGGTTTTAAAACCATCTGCACTATAATACCTTGAATCAGCCTTTGATATCTTTTCCGTTTCTCCCGTTTTGACATTAATGACTTCAATCAAATCATCACCCTCCTTTTCCCCCCCGGAAGGAGCAGGTGCATCCCTGGACTGACATAGGTCGATTGGTTCTTTGGAGAAGATAGAAACCAACGTATCAACAACAAGGACGTCTTCGATTTCATTTTTCAATGATTCAGTTGGTGGGTCTATCTTTAAATTCTCTTCCATAACATACCAACCGTCGTCATACTTGCAACATGTAGTCCGAAATGGAAATGATTCTTTGTTGAGTTTAGCACCGGGGTCACAAAACGTTTCAGTGTAGTTTTCAATCTCTACCCAACACTCGGCAAACTCATACCAACCCTCTTTTCCATCAACATGGTTCATGAATGCAAGCCATCCTGGGTTGTAAACTGCTCTCTTCCCTGGGTTCTTAGAAAACGGATCGGAAGGTTCTCCCCTAACTTTCGGCTCAACTTCATCGGACGGCTCCGGCTTCCGCACGGGCTTTGCATCCTGCGCTTCTTCCGGGAACACATCATCGAGCTCCTCAACGGGTGCTTGACTACGGCCGTCTCTGATTCTATTCAGTCGATCTTGCAATGGGAAGTTGATGACTTCGGGTTCATTCACTTTGATTACCCTTAGTACATTAACTTTGTCTTCAAAGTTGGCAACCCTCATGTCTTGCAGTGAGGCTACAATGAATTCGGTTCGAAAGTCAAAACCCGGGTGAACTACGTAACCCAAGAAGATCCCTGGTTTGGAGGTAGGTTCGAACTTGAGGTCAGACTTGGGGCGCTTTCGGGGTCCAGTCCAATAGTCAATTTGACATCCGAAAGGTATCTTTGGTCCCTTATAATCCTCCCCAAATCTAAGTTTCCACGGTGTGATTTCATCACCAATTTGAATAACGTTGCACATGAAACACCAGTGTCTTGCGGCATGAGGCCAATACTGATGATGAAGTCCTGATTGCAGCAAGTTCACTCTAGTGCCTTCAAGAATACTTCTCACCAACCTTTCAGCTACTGCATTGGATTTTGATATGTAGTCTTTGCTAATCGTGTGTCTCCACTGCAGTATCTTCATTGCTGAGACCAGTTCTGGGGCATTATCACTATAGAAAATTCCCACTTTATCGGCCGGTCCGGTGAAATGTTTCATGGCTAGAATGATTGACTCTGTGTTTCTACGTGCACTGGGGTATACATAAATGAACCCTGTTGCTACGTCTTTGACGACCAATGCAATTCTTTCGGAATCGATACCCTCTTCTTCGTCATCCATAGTGATTAAACAATCACCCGTGATGTGATCCCCAAAAACCTGTGCTTCAACCTTTGATGATCCTCCCTTGGTCTTGGATGGTGGTTTCTGCATCTTAGCTTTATTGCAAACATCACAGAATGGATTCTTTGGCATGTGTGTTAGAAGGTGTCCCTTAGAACATGCTTCAGCCCTTAATGCCTTTTCACCGAGGTCACGTTTGGCTGAAACATCAACATCAAGAACACTGCCACTACTACCCTCTGACTTCTCGAACGACTCACCCTCCCGAGGAGCTTCGACATATCCCCTTTCTAATGGTTCATCGCCTTGAAGTTCTTCAATGTCGGGAGCCTCAGGCGCAATTGATGGGGTATACGCACTACCGTCATCCTCTTCGGGATTGGCTTGTGGCTCTTCGGGTGGCTCGACTACTGAGGGAGTAGCATCCTTCTGAGAAACAATTGCTCCTTTAAAAGCGGTTGCAGGTACACCTGGTTTTGATCCCTTACCGACAAGGTAGGGTACATAGTCATTCACCTTCAAACAAATCTTTTCACCATTTGGTTTGATGAAATATGGGTCTTGCTTCTTTGATCCCAACCACACAAAATCGTATCCATCATCGATGCATCTCATACCCACGGAGAGAACAGCCGGTGTTGACTCAACTAGATATGGATCAATGGTCTTTCCCAAAGACGGTATGAAAACCTTTCCCTGCTTTAATGATGAACTTTCACCATTGGCGGTTATCAGTCTCACTGGATCATTTGACATGTATCCATAATCAGCAGGGAATTCAGAATCGGTGATCAAGTCTTGGGCACTGCCTGTATCGGCAATCCATGATACATTTGGTAGTTGAATTGAACCTTCAACAAGATCTCTTCTCTCAGCTGGCATTGCGACTAGATTCTTAGGAATGCAATAATCACACCCAAATTCAGTGTCGCAGCAATACTTACATTCAACCTTCACCCCCTTCAGTTCGCTCTCAACAGCTCCAGCCAACATCTTGGCCTGTAACGCGGCGTCTTCGGCGGCAGAAGGGTCAAATGTGAACTTGTGATCTACTGGGTAAGTAGGCTTCCGAGTGCGGGGTTTCTTGCCAATCCCTCGGCTTCAACTTCATACGACACTACATTCTTGTTGAAAGTAATCGCTGGGCAACATACAACTGGACTTGCTTGTGACATGGTAGCTAACAGGGATGCGATAAGACAAACAGCAGCTGGGGATGCCTTGGCCTTGGGTGCAGCAGCAGCTTTAGATCTAGGACTTCCCTTGGGAGACTTGGGTGACTTAGGAGACTTTGATCTTGAAGTGCTACGACTCTTCTTTCTCCTATTGCGATCACTTCCCTTTGAATCCTGTGAGGTAGATCTAGCTGGTGTCGCTCTCCTAGGTTTGCCGGGCTTTCCCTCGTGTTTGAATTTACAATCGTTTCCCCTGTTGCACCTGCCCTGCTTCCAGAACTTGCAAACTTTGCTCTTGTCGCCTCGCCCTGAAGGTGATCTTCCTCGACTTGGTTCACGGCTACTGTCCCTTCCTTTTCGAGTGGGTTTTGGTGGTGGGACTTCATGTTTGAATTTGCAATTGTCGTCAGAGCAACCCCCTCTGTTCCATTTGATGCAATATCCTTTTGGGATATAGGTCTTCTTTTCGGCTCCGACTGCCGGTGTGGAAGCCCTTTGTGATCCCGCAAGGTTTCTAGCCACTCGGTCCCGGTTGGACTCTATAGTCGTTCCCTGTCCAAATGGCGTCGAACGGCACCCAACAGAAAATCATAGGAGTGTTTCTCTGAACATTCTTCAGCCCTGTGATATTCATTGAGGTCATGTGCAATAGATTTGCTGTTCTTCACTTGTTTGTAGAACAGTGTTTCGAGGACATCATTTCCGGGGACTTTGGTAATTCCGGCTAAGACTTGATCCCATGACGACATGAAAACCCTGAGGTTATCGTTTCTGAGGGATACGCTAAAGAGATCTTCCAATGCATAAGTCGCTCCATGTTTGATGTTTGTGCTGAAATGGTCATGCAACATAAACAGGATTTGGCGACCCCTTACAATGCGATCTGCAGTAGCTTCATTCTCCTTAAAGGTGTCCACGATTCTTGCAAAATGGCCTGTAATCACATTAGTGAGGGCTGACATCAACTTGGCGTCTAGTGTATTGAACGGCTCAACCTTCCGGAGGGCTTCAAGACTTTGACCTTCCTTCCATGCCTCATTCACAGATCTGAATGCTTCATCAGGTTTAGTGGATGCGGCAACAACGGCCTCTCGTGTCTTGATCCTCCAATTACGATAGCTTTCGGGTGTTGGAAAAGCTGGAACTTTGATGGTATCAGCTTCTTTAACCTTTGACTTCTCGTCATTGGCATCATGATCTCGGGAAGACTTCATGAACTTTCTCAGTTTTCTTGCAAACTTATCATCACTGTCTTCCGAATCCGAGTCATCAGGTCCGCCTCCCCCGCCCCCGCCAGGTGCACCTGGTTTTCTCCCATCTCGCTTTGAACCTGTTGGAGAAGGAGTTGGATATGATGGGAAACCGAAAAGATCTTTATCCCGATCTGGGTCAAAGTTACTTCCGTCTCCGTCACCATCCCCACCGCCACCACCTCCACCACCACCTCCACTAGGAAACATTGCATAGTGTTTGACTGATGGTGCTGGACTCTTATTGGGGGTGGTAGGTTCAGGTAGGTCCATCCCAGATTCACCTAAGCGGAACTCCCTCCCGGGGTTCATTGGGGCTGCTGTCAACCTTTGATCTGTCTTACTCACCAATATGGGTATGCCTGACACAGGATCAGATATGATCACGGGATTGGTTCCAGCTGCTGAACTGCTTGGGATATCAAATTGAAATCCATGAACATTCGCTAAACCAATTGGGGCAATCCCTGGTGGTGCAGTCATAGGTGGTGACTTAGCAGTCTGATTTGCAAGGGGATCTGTACTGGCTGTTGCTGCTGTCTCGGATTGGACCGGGTGCACATTCGCAGGAATCCTGAGTGAGCTCTCTAGCATTTGCTGTAGCTTACTGTTGGCTGCGGCTTGTTGCTGGATCATGTTCTGTAGTTTTTGAATCTGAAGATTACGCTGATGATCCCTTACCCTAGCCTCATCTTGCAGTTGCTGAATCTCCCTATCCTTATTCGAAATGCACTGACGAAGGTTCTGGTCCATCACCCGTTTATACTCCTCTACCGTGTTTTGAGCTGAAGCCTGTCTTCTGGTGATTTCGATCTCAGCTTCTTGATTGCACTTTTGCATGTCCTGTAGTAATAGCGCGTCCTGCAACCTTTTTGCCTCCAGTTCCGTATTCCCCAAAACTTCCCGGTGTCTCCTCTCTGCAGTTTCCTCGACAAGAGAAGTGATGGCCGGGTCATGGGTTACTACGTTCAATGTCTGCAATGTCGGATTGAATGCATACTCATTGTGCTGGATTTGTTGGTAAAGGTTTGACTGATTAAACTGGTTCATCATATTAACAGCTACAGTGTTCGGCACGCCCTCCCGAGGTGCATCCTCCGCATACATCACAGTGGAATTTCCGTCTTGACTGGCGTCCGTACGCGTTTCAATCTGGAATTGGTTATGCGATGAATGACCACTACGGGACCTTGGGCTATTAGTATAGGTGTGCTAATTGCAACTGGCAGTGGCACGATTGCAGCATCCTGGCCTAGGTTCGCCATGGCGTTGTCGCGAGAAACGGGTCCTAAAGCCACTTGGGGAAGCGCAGCCAAGTGGGGCCAATCTGCAAAAGGAGCTTACGGCTGATAACCTATTTGATAGGTGAATCAACCAAGAACAGACAAAATACAAGTAGACGCACAGCTCTTTTTCCTTGAGCCACAACACGTAGTAGGTAAGTGTGAGACATCCACAGCTACATGCCAAAAACAAAAACGAAGCATCTTCCGACCATCCATTTCTAGTTGGCGGTTTCAACCCCTTTGAAAAACTCAGTCAAATTGGATCATTTCGCCAGGTAGGGTTGAAAACAAAAAATATTTGAAACCACCACCTAGATTTTCAGGGACTTTTCCTCGCTGTTAGTTTCAGGGGTTGGGTACATATTCCAGTGTTTCAAGAATCCATTCGGTGTCCGCACCGAATCGATGTGATTCTCGGCAGAAAAGCCATAGGCATACCTGAGAAGCTCAAACAACAAAATCACAACTCAACTCCAGAAAATACTGGTTGAAGAATCCCTAAGCATCCGTTGGTATGTCCTAAGAAAGGGATTTCCCTGATCCAATCCTATTCTGGGGATGGGATTTAGACCATCAATCCTACTCGATCGGGATGGGTCTGGATTCTTAGGAAATGATGGGATTTGCATACAAAAAAAGGTGATATCGTTATCCTTACCCAATAGCTGGGAGTGGGACCTTCCATTTGAAAAAAAACAATATGAGTGAAATTGGGTTCATCTTTCCCCAACCTCTTGGGGTAAAAACATAACATGTTTTGAACACACAGACATCCTCTAGTGTGTATATGTAAATAATATGGTATACTTAGATTTGCTTATGGTCGTTGGAACAAAATCTCCAAATGGTGCTTTGATTCGACTTTTCAATGAACATGAACCCAAACTGTTGATTGACACATTCCTGCAAAAACAGGTTCCTAAAGGGCCCAGTAACACGCCAAGAAATATTACACCCCTAAAAATGAACGAATGTCCCCAAAAAACGGGACCATGTCTAAAGGACCACCATTGTTCGGGGGGATATGCTTTTTTTCCGGGGGAGTAAATAGGAGACCCCTGCCCATTACCTTTCCCAAAGTTTTAGGATGGATCGTGAACATGATGGTATTCAAGCCATTTTCAGGGAACCAGGTCAACCCTTGTGATGGTGCCAAACCACGTTGCATGTATATCTTTCACAATCTGGAAGCCATGTGACCGGTTCAGCAGGAGCCAAAGTTTGTATATATTTCCTATACCCTATAAGAATGATTAGTCCAAAAAAGAGGCGTTTTCCATCTGTATTAAGAAGCTATCTGGGATCTCCAAGCCCCTAGTGACTTGAGATCCCATGATTTTTTTATGGGTAAATGGTTTTTACCCACTTACTAACCACTCATTCCAAACTTTCCAGAAATTCCAAGAAGTCGGTTCTCCAGTTTTAAACAGCCTGAGAATGTACACTTTAAACCTAACAAGTCGTGATGTGGCTTTGGTCCTTCCGCCGGGCTCGGAGACAAAACTGCCTTTGCCAATCCCCACATTTCATTGAGAACCTCTTGGTTGAGATTGAGGATTAACCACCTCCGAGATGACCACCAAATGCCTTGTTTCATAATGAGGCACATTCCTCAGCACTTTGGCAGCGTCCTTCGCAACCATTTTTCCTCCTTTCCCTGACCCCTTGCCGACCCTCAACCGGTCAGCTTCTGCTTCGTCCAGCCCTAAGCCTACTGAAGGTTCTGAGAAAACGATGTTTTCCACCCCGGCATCGGCACCTTGAGAAGAACAGTACGTTTTTTCCGTTGCCCGCCGGATCGGGCAACGAAAAAGATGTCAGGGGGCATGTTGTACAAACCCAGGACAGTTGAGGGCTTTTTCCATAGGAATTTTCCCTGCACTAAGTGGAGTTATAAACCCTACACAAGTAGATAAGTAGGGTTATTTCACCCCATTTACCCGTGTATAAAGCCATTTATAGGGTTTTTTTCACACTTACAACTACTAACAGTCCACCTTATAGGATTTTTTTCCAGAAATGACACCCCCAACCAAAATCTCAGGGGTGGAATCACATTAGAGTTGAAGGAATTGTTGAGACGACCAGCGAAGAATCATCAATTCAACGATACCTGGATCTTCTAGATAGGTTAACTAAATCTGCCTTTTGGTAGGTTTCTTTGTGAAAAGGCACGCAAAAGGAAGATCCAAGTATTTGAAGTGGTGAAAATGTGATAGCTTTTGAGAGTTCACCATCTAGTTATTACCTGATCTTAGGGATCCTTGGCTCACCTTCTGAGAATGATTTCATGGAACCTAAATACCTTGCTTTTTGAAGGTGATTGTACCACCCCAATCATCATCTGACGTTCGGTGATTGGATCCATATTGGATCCCTACAAATTGTATATTTCAAGTAGAACCACCGGTTAAAGATATCCTCACAACACGTGACTCCGCGCCGAGGTGCAATCACTAACAAACTTCTGCAACCACGACTTGACGAAGCCATGGCGGTGAGTTTCTGAAAGGCAAGTTTTATGGACCAAAATGGTCGGGTCCGACATGAGTTACAAATCATTGCATTTAGTAGCTCTTCTAAGTAACGTGGTGTAAGAGCTATAGTAAATGAACTTAAAAAAACACATGTTTATTATATATGTTCAAAACTTCAAACAGCATATATCAAACGGCCATGTTATTTTTCAAGTTTCCACCGACTCAAAAAGTCTTGAAACAAATCTTTGCCGTCCGGTGTTCTCGGAGTTTCAGGACAACTTCAACTTCAATAATCGATTCGACCTGTGACGACCTGTGTTGATGAAGATCAACATGTGGTGAGCTCGATTGATATGTATACTCCAAACAGCTTCGGAGCATTTCGGAGCCAATCCAAAAACACCACCCCAAAAAAAATCCGGATGTCAAGCTAGGAATGGGTCAAAGATTCTTAGGCTTTGGGTACTTGACTAGATGATCCCACCTGTCAAATGTTTTTTTTAAATGACATATATAGGTAACTCGCATGAGTAGGATATTTCCCATGTATAAAAATCACCATAACATCACCCTAGTCTTCCAGTCATACCGAACGTGAGTATGTGTCAAAGGACCCACAAACTCACACCTCCTGAGGTGAAAGGCCTTTTTTGGGGGTCCAAATACCGATCCTCAGAAGGTATGACTGGAGAATTTTGGAAGACTAGGGCTATATGTGCTGGGGCTAAACTCCTATTGTTTTCCTATGGTAGGGATGGTCATCGACCTCATAGTAGGGGTTTATATACCCATTATAAGGATTCCCTATCAAAGGTGGGATGACCACATACCTTAGGGAGTTTTTCCATGTTGTTAGAATCATTTCATCATTTCATCCATCGGGCTCGCCTTCTTTCAGCTGGATATCTAGGGGGATCTTGAAAATCCGGAGCTGGTGGTCTCATACATTTGGAATCCACTAAAGCTTTCACAAACCCTAAGCATCCAGGTATGTCCTAAGATTTCGGGATCTCCCCTACAATCCTATTCTGGGGATGGGATTTAGACCATCAATCCTACTCGATCCGGGATGGGTCTGGATTCTTAGGGAAAAAAAGAAAAACACCTCCCACCTTTCCATCAAACGAACCCTCGTTTAACAAAGGTGTTTTATTTCTTTTAAATGAAGACTCAACCAGAGTTCTTTTTTTTTGGAGGGGGGATGGGTTCCATGTTGGCCTTGCCATTTTGCAGTCGGAAAAGTCAACAAATATTTGTACACCATGGGCCATGACCACAAGCCAATTCGCAAACTATTTTTTCCAAGCAACAAAAAAAAACAAAACCCTTCCTAAACTCAGAGTTTGGTAGATTTCCCACGAACCGGGTTAAGCAGGTTTCACATGGAGTTTAGTGGAGCTTCACTCCCATATCTCCCATTGTACCTACGCCTTTTTCAGTCCTGGGTACTGAAAACTTTTCAGTGGTGATTTCACCGATTCGGTTGATTCGGAAGCACCCCAATCTCCCCGCAAAAACAAATCCATGTTTTATTAAGGTAACTTAAAGGAGCTTAAAAATACAACTGATTTTTTCTTGGAAACCATGAAAAATGTTTGAGACACTAAAAGGTACCACATTCGAAACTGGTATGACCACCTTCCCATAACCGCTGGTGCCTGTTTCAGAGCGGCATGTGTTAAGCCTCTCCTGGTGATGACAGATTTGGATGCAGCTGCTTAGGGTCTAAGTAAGGCACTCGTAACGAGCCATCCATTCTTGAGGGATGAAATATCGCCACTTTATATATCTGTCTAAATTCAATATCAAAGATAAGGTCATTTTGGGGACGCTTTCTCATTCTATGATATTCAAAGATCCATTCGAAATCATGAGACAATTATATTGAATATATTATTGGACACTTCTGGGCAAATTACTATACTGACTATACTGCCTAAACCTGAATTAAGCGGATTTTAAGCAAATTCCCTTACAAAACCATCATTTGTAGTGTCTACTCAGATCCTTGCAAGGTATGCCTGAGAGACTAGGGATCGCTCCCTCCCCAAAAACCAGTTACCATCCAAACCCCAGATCCCTTGTGTAGATGCAGCAAAAAAATGTTTATTCAGCTAGGATTTTTTTTGAGTGCCAATGTCTCCATGGGGTTATTTTGAAAAACATGTTCCACTTTTGAATGTTCCGGAACATTGTTTGAAGCCGTGGTAAATTCGCAAATGTCACATTTCACGAATCCCCAAACACCTCGCCCTCGAAGATACGCGACAAAAAACACACGTAAGATGCATTGAATGGAAAACTCACAGATCATTTGGTCAATTCACCACTAATTCCCCAACATGGGCAATTCACCACAAATTCCTCAACATGGAAAGCCCTGAAAAAAGAAAATTTCCCTTCACTAAGCTACCTTTTGGGTTGTCGTCCTGTGACATCGTTTGGATTCGGGGTAGACATCATCCCTTTTTGAAACAGGCAACGCCCATCAACACCCCTTGTTGGCATTTTTTTCACCAGCAGATATTTTTTGCAACTCATTCCCTGCGCATTTTGCACAGTTCACTTTTTTGGAAACCCATTCGCACCAGAAATGCAACGGTGAAGCAATAGTGATGGGGTTCAGCGGATGTAAGATGATGCAAGAATGTAGGTGGTCTATGTGGGACAAAATATCAAAACTTCACCAAAGGATCAAGGCGGTTAATAACCTTGCAATACGGTCTTATTTCTCAGGGAAGGTGGCACTCTCTACATAGAATCACTAAGAATCCATCCAGGCCCATTCCAATCGAATCGGATTTTGTTGAGTTCCAATCCCATGCAGTAGGATTCTATATAGGTGTACCCTCCCTGAAACTGACAGTTTGCCCTAAAAATGGATGATTGGAAGACGATCCTTTCCTTTTGGGGCCCAGGGGAAAATGTTAGTTTTAGGGAGTGTAAATGTCTTCCTTATTAGGACGGATTCCTGGATTCTTAGGGAAAGCAACATCAAAATCCAAATGATAATGAAATTAATCATGATTGATGCTCAGAAACTCTTCGGCTGAACCTTCCCCTCCAGTCATGTAAGGTAGTTTATACAATGAACATTCCTTAGCTGCCCAATAGGAAATAGACTTTCATGGATGTTCCAGCAAACTATATAGGTACTTGCAGTGATAAATCAAGGAAAATACAATCAATAAATGATCCCTTGCTGAGTTAAAGCTACAAATTAGTTAGAGTGTCTTCCTGATGGGAATGATAACTAAGTCAAATATATCAAATGACATACATATCCTAGATTTATCCCATAGGATCCATGTCAGGTAAATATACCAGTCCCATGGATCCTACGAGGATACTAGGTAAAACAACCAAAGCTTTTCAAACGAACATATCCTGCACTATCCGGAGATTAAGATCATCCTGATTTCACACGAGAGCTCTGATCCCGTCTCAGCACCATTGGCGAACAGGTCGGTGAAACATGAGACTTCCACAAGGGGCGGTGGTGACCAAGACCAAGGCAATGATGATATCATCATGAACATTGTCAATGTAGGTCTACATGGGGTGGTTATAATAGTGATGATGGTTCAGAAATCCGGCTAAACAGGTGAGGGAAAGGTAGTTTATCCCATTATTTACAAGGTTTCAAAAACATTCCAGGTGGTTAGCCGGATTTCTTCACAGTACCAACTCAATCCAATGCCCTATTAGAAGGCTATTATCGGGAAATTCCCTCAAAATTACTGTACATTTGCTGCTTCTCTGATACCCCAAAAATGGGCCACCATTGGTCTACCTTCTTATAGATGAAATACATCATAATAAAACCTGCAAACATGTTGGCGGTGAACACGAGAAGAAGACTGCATTCTTAGAGATAATGACAGCCCGATGGCCGTTTCCCACCCCACAACCAGGTTGCAACGGAACTTCAGTTGTACCGCCCACCACTAGACTCTCGCCTTGGTTGACGGTTTGTTTTTTTCCGAAAGAAAACCACGGGGTTGGGGGGAAACTCTCAAAAACTCGTTTCAACAGTTACAGTCAAATCGATAGAGGATCTTTAAAAAACGATGGGTATAGTGACCTTTTACATGATGGTAGTTATTTTGGTGGGCAAATGTAGTTGGAATACAACCATGGATATATTTAGGATCTCTGGAAGCCTTAACCACAACTTTTCACAGGTTGGTGGGCGGACCACCATTGTTCAAGTAAGAGTTTATCACACTTTTATAATGAGTTACATTGGGAAAAAAAAACGCCAAATTAAAAGGGACTCTTCGGGTAGAAGGGACGATTCCCAAAGATTTGCCAAGATGTTTTTCTCTTCAACATGCAAGGGGTCGCGATGGAATCCCGAACCAAGTTATAACCAATTTACTAAGCATTTACTAACTTCTTGGGACATCTAAGTAGGGTATATTGCCAAAAAAATCGAGAATTTCCATACCCTATGGATCCCCTGACACCTCTCCCGAAAAATCGAGTAGGTTTCTTGTGGTCCCTTCATCCCATCCCCACCCTAACATCCTTAGGAAACACCCTAACATCCTTAGGGAAGGCCGACGCCAAAATTGGGCTTTCCGAGGTTGGTCCCCCAAAAAACAACCAGGACCAAAAAGTGGAGGGTCAAATTGGAGCCGGCCCCTATGTAAGTAGGATGAAATTTCATCCCATTTACCCCATGTAATTTTCGGCCATTTATAGGGGTTATAGTCCTACCTGGAACCTGAAGCATCTGTTTATAAATGGTTGTTTCAATTGGATGATTCCAAATCATTACATAAGAAATGGTTGTTTCACCAAACATCCATTTAAAACTAGTTGTTTAGGGTACCAGGTACTTACCTACTTATAACGATCGGTTCGGGGCCCACCTTGTAGATACTTTCCATCTGGTGATTTTTCGTGCGAAAAACCCACTCTGAGCTCCCCTGACTCGCGTGACGCCTGACACTTTCGTTGGAAACTCAAAAAGAAAACTTCCCAAATGATACCTGGGCCTGAGTACTGACCAGTTGACCCTAGGGGATGTAATACGACCCAACTATATCTGGATTCTACACTAAGAATCCTGTTGATGGTGATGATATTCTAAATAAAATATGTGACCTTATGGTCATTTTATACCTGGAACGATCCTACTCAAAGGAGTGACCTAGTCATGCTTATGAACCATTTGAGAGGTGCTGTAAAGGATGTGGTCCATCAAGTGCCCACTCTGCGTGGTGAGTCGGAAGGGTTTTGCTAAGTAGCATTGATTTCACTTGGCTGATATCATGAACTATATGGGTGTTTCCTTAAATGGTGGTACCTAAAAAAAACACCAAAATGATCATTTTTAGTAGGAAAACTCATGGTTGTTGGGTACCAGCATTTTAGGAAACCCCCATATCTTGATGGAGTCTTGCCACAAAAGAATTACAACCTATAGGAACCATTTTTCCGTCCCTTTTCTTCACATCGAAAAAATCGTTCCTTTCCACTATCCCCAGGATTCCAGTCATACCTTTTGAGCAGGCGCTGTTTGGTTTCCCTGTATAAGTGTCTGGGTATGTGCTTTTTTGATGTTCCAAATGAACAAAAAGCCGGCTGGAACCTGAAACTGGTTAAACTTTTCCCCATTGGGAAACGTAGAAATATCGACACAAACCACCAATTTTAGGGGGTTCAAAACCCATAGGATCCATGGGACGGGAATGTTTACCTAGATGTAGTTGATTTTAATGGTAAATTAGTATACCTGGAACCTGTTTGTTCTCTATTTTGGGGTTGAACCCTCCAAAACAAGGCCCTTTTCATGCAAAACAAGGGTCATTTGGGTTCCAGGTAGGTAAATATACGAATCGTCCCATGGGAATCCGTCATGGGAAAGCCGTTCGTTCGTTGACTCGGGGGTTGAAGAAATCAGAAGCAAGGCCTCGGAGTAGAGGGACAAGTACTCAGCAAGGTATCCGACCTGTCGGTGATGATTGTTGATCAACCAAACTACTAGGATGTCCTGTTGGAAGTTTGTAACGGTCGCTAGTAAGTTGGGTGATTTCACCTATTTACGGGACGGAATCAACCTACTTATATTGGGGTTATAATTTAGTTACTAAATACCATGGACATCCCAGTAGGTTGTCCTGTTGGAAGTTAGTAGACAGTTAATAAACGGGTTGCATCCTACTTACCAGCTTCTTCCAGTCGTGACCTTTTGATTCCCCAAGTGGAGGTCACCAACAACGCCTGAAAAGGTCACGAATAAAACCCCCAAAAGGTCACTGGGGAGAACCTGGTATAAATATGCTTTATTGGGGTTATAACCCATTGATCCTAACCTTTGGTCCTAACTTCCAACGGGACATCCAAGTACGACATTCCCACATTCCCTTTTTTCGACGGATTCGAACGACGGATTCGACAGAAAATAGATCAACTAATCTGTTTGTAAACGACCCAAATCTAAACAAATGACTTGTTTTTGAGTTTTTGAGAAAAACAACAAAACATGCAACATTGGTTTGAGATTCTTCAAAACCATGGAGAGGCTTGCTTCAGCAAGACTTTGGGTGCGGCAGTACGGCTGGAATTTGCCCAATCTAGCTGTGACCTGTGACCGGCATCTAGCTAGTGACAGCTACAAATCTCTGGCTCATTTTGTTAAACCCCCTAGCCTGACATTGGTAGAAAGATAGAGATCAACACATAATAAATCAATGTCTATATATATTTAAATATATATATATATATACAAATGCTTTGGGTTCGTCCCCCCTTCCAGTAATAGTGGCAAATGAAGGTTTACGGGGATGCCCTACTAAAATTTCATAATAATCCTGGTAGTGACTGTTGCTGGGCAGGGCGACAACCCAACACATACTATTCATCTTCGAACTTCAAAGTATCCATCTTGAACATCTTCTTCAGAAGAATAAAGTTGACAACTATTCATTTTATTTTTTTTGCCTTGCAATCCCATCAGTTGTAGTACTTAAAAAACAAAAAACACACAGAAACCTTGAGATAACTTGCCTTCACTTCACCATGTCCCACACCCCGGCCATGACATTCACTCCGAAAACCCCACCGGATCTTCAGGTTGTTCATGGCAAAGCTCCACCAAGGCACCCGTTAAAGCTGGCACCTCACCGGGGCGGAATGCCAAGGTCGGCCGTTTAATAAGCACGGTTACTAAAAGCTGCCCTTTCCAGGGGGATATATCTATAGGATATCATACCTGTTGATAGGGGGGGTCAAACAAGCAACAAATGTATGGTAATTTTGAAGGATTTCCGGATAATAGTCTGATTTTATAGTGCATTGGATTGAGTTGTTACTGTTGTTGGTTCAGAAATCCGGCGATAAAACCACCTGGGATGTATATCCAGAATGCGATAAACAACTGGTTGACAGGATTTCTGAACCATCAACGATTGGATAATGGATGAAATAATTTGCCTGCATTCACCATAGATTTAAGCCAAATGTATGTCAACATAGCAAACCCAAACATCCATGGGACCGGAATATCTACCCACACTTTACCATTGATTTAAGCCAGATGTACTGTATGTAAATACACCCTGCATGGATCATATGGATGGGATATGCAATTTAGAGATGTATAATCTATAAAGACATTGGTTTCTTAGCAGATAACCCCCCCCTGGAACAGAAACAACGAAACACATTCACTATGTTGCGAATTCCAATTCCTCCTTTCAGCCCCATAAAGCTCGACTCTCAACTCGTTTTGGGGGAGCGAAATGCGAAAAACTTTCCGATTTTTGCACTTGGCTCTCATCAGCGACTTCCAACAGCCCCACGGACAATTCATTCATCTTGCACAATTGTGGCAACGGTCCTTGCCTGTCATCAGCGACTTCCAACAGCCCCACGAACAATTGATTGATCTTTGGGCAATCCTGGCAACGGTCCTTGCCTGTCATCTTCATCATCTTCATCAGGGTGTGCTTGCCCTCTGCCAATCTCTGCAAGTGCATTCACCATCTCTTCTCTCCGGGCAAAAACCCGTGGGCCTGGTACATTGTACCCACCTTGTTTCATCCTGGACTTTCCTCACATGGGCTAAAAACCACATTAAATCTTTCCATCATATTCTGAGCCCATCCTAGACCACCTCACCAGCTCTGCACAGGCCCAAAAAGGTACTTGATAGCCAGGTCTTGTAAGGTCTGAGATGTCTCCACAATCTTGGGTCCGACATGTTTTGGATGCATCTTCAAAGGATGTTTTGGACGCATTGTGAAAGCACTACAGTCAAAGCTGAAAAAACAACCTAAGAATATCAAGTCATCCTGGTGATTCATTGCATGACTCGCACCCCCAAGTTGTACTGCTGGCATATATAACTGTCTATCGTTCGAGCCACCTCCAACCAATTGCGACCCTTTGTACTCGTTAGTACTAGGGTGTTGATGGAAGTGATCGTAACTACTTAGTAAGTTGGCTTATAACCTCTTTAGGGGACTTACAACCAACTTATACAAGGGTTAGGACATGCATTTATTAAGTACCAGCAGGACATCCCAGTATGGAACATGCCCATCCCAACAGCTGCTCATTTAAGCTCATCACTAGGCACACACCAAATAAATGGTTTTAACTTCCATAGAAATTGATCAAAGTTAATCCACACAGAATCCATGGGACAAACAAGTGACATACTTACCGATCCACAACTTGCTTTGTTTTTTTCCGATGGCTTTCATCTAAAGGTGATTTACATTGATTTACCATGGTTGAAAGTAAAAAATTCCCTTCAACAAATCCAAGCTTATGGTTGCTATGAACCATTTTGGCTTCAGGTCAAGCTGCTTTTCTGGATACCTCTGGGAAACCCGTACCACAAATTTCATCAAGTACAACCTCAAAGGTTCCGAATGTTTCTCCAAACGGGCCTCGGCTTTTGGAGATTCTTTTTGTCAAAGTCAATAAATGGTAAATTGGGTTGGTGAAAAAACCACCAATCAATTCATGGTAAATTGGTGGTTTGGGGCCCGGTGGTTTGGATTCCTGGGATCCCTGAAAATGAACAAGAATTGGGATTCTTAGGGGTACCCCGATTCGAATCCCAAATCCCAAACCACCGGGCCCCTAACCACCAATTTACCATTGGTTGACAAAGGTTATGGGGCAAAACAAAAGTAGGCTATAGGATCGAATTGTAGTGTATTTACCTATACCTTTTGGTGCTTTTTGGTGGTTTAACGTAGATAGATATACCATACATTGAGTGTCTGGAGGTTGGGGTTGCGTTTTGTTGAGTTGGAACATCAATTTGTTTTTACCCACCATGCAGGAAGTCATGTATTATATGGATGCCGTTTTATGGAGGGGAAGATGGCAGATTTTCAGATTAAATTGGGAACTTGTCATTTGTTTTGACGTTGGGTTCTGGCAAACGAAAAAATACTGCAATCCTCACCACCAAAAAACACCACAAATGTAAGGAAGAAAAAAAACACCTTTGGATTCTGGATCATGCAGATTTTAAGCCCCAAAACCATGGGCATGAAGGTTATGGGTTTCCTAATGTTGTTTCTTTGCAGGACGACATCAGATCTGACTATCACAAGATCATAAACTCAGTGAACAAGATATAACCTTAGAAGGTGGGCCCCTACCAGTTATAAGTAGGGTATAAAGAACTCCATTAAAAAGGGGTTATATGGGGTTATAACATTTATAGGGGCCCCATGTCCTTTATTTTTTTAACTTATGGGGCCCCACCTTTATAGGACTCCTAGGTGGATTTTGGCATCCAAAAAAACAGCCTCTCTTTTTTTAAAACCACCCGCAGGTGCCGTCGGTCCATGTTGACCGGCGAATTGGAAAACTTCTGCTTTACAACTGCACACTGGCACCCGAATGACCCAGAAAAAGACTGCTGGAAACGTGAGGATGCTGTTTCTTTCTCTATAGATAGATATGATATGACCTTTTAAAAGGGCTAAAACTCAAAAAAGGCCCAGTGTACACAATCAAAAAATAGACGAAGATAATATAAACAAAACAAGCCAGGCTATATGTTGCTGAAACAACCGCATCTTTGACATCGACATAAGCATCTTTCAGAAACACAAGGGTGCCAAAACAGAAGTTCTTCACAAATTAAATGGGTCACTGACAAAGCACACCATGACAGCCCTTCAAAACTCACTCTTCAAGTTTCGGCAGACGGGCAAATTTGGCAGCTCGAAAGTCAGCTCGGACAAAATTCTCGGGAGTTCTGCTCACTAAAAAACTGGCTCTGCGACACAAAACAAGTCAAACACAGGGATGTGTGTATGTAAGATATCACTAAGATAGTCTAGTTAGTTATAGAACATATTACGTTTGAGTCTTAATCTGTTGACAACAAAAAAACCATAGGCCAGTTTGGAGTAACGAATTGTGGCTGTCACCAATCTCTTATGGATCATGGAAGCGAAGCAGCCAAGGAGGAACTGAATACATCCCTGCAACACGTACGTCATATAAAACTCTCTAAACTAAGCGCGTATTATATTATCAGTAAGCTACCTCCCCCCGTAAGGTACTCCCCCCCCCCAGAAATGAGGCCTTATGAACCTTAATAAGGCCGGCTATTAAACCCTTATTTCTGGGGGGAGCGTACGTTAGGGGGGGGTGAGGTTGACCAGCCATGAGCTACCAGTTGGCACGTAACATCTGATATAAATATGGGTTGGCGTGTCATGCACATCTATTAATACATGGCAGTCGTCACTCACCACCAAATCTACTCCAAGCGTTGCTTCTTAACTTTAAAGATCTCAGGATGAAAAGGCTACTCAACAGATTCTTTACTTGGATTGGATGGCCATGATGCTTGGAAACAAGTTCCAAACCAAAAATCTCCCAAATGCTGGTGAAAAAATGGTGATGAATCCCATGGGATCGACTCTGCAGAAAAAAAATCCACCTAACAAAACAAATCCATCCAAGTATTGGGGATATCTACTCATCCTACTGTTGATGGAAAATATCCGGCTAACCACCTGGGATCTACAAAACCATGTAAATAATGGGATATCTACCATGTCAGCTGGTGCAGGAATACTTCCACAAACTTTGTTCATCCAGTTCCGACCCTGACATTCTGAACTCTCCCGACACGACACATCCCAAAATGGTAGCCAGTCATTTCAATTGACTCAGCAGATATTGCCGTAACGCTTCTGGCAGCGGGGACGGAGTGATTTCAGCAAAAAAAAATGGCTCGTCAAAATCCCCTTTTTTAGAGGGAAAACGCACAAAAAAGAAAAACATCTCCACTCCTGCAAAATTACTTGTCCTGACACAAACATAGACCGGCGCCCTTCCCTAACCCATTTATTTTCGGCCATCATTTCACCCTACTTATAACGATCGGCTCGGGGCCGACCTTGCCCAGATTGATACCATTTGCCATAAACTGCTAGCTACACATCATAACATCTTAGTGAAGCTGCTCAAAGAGTTCATGATTTTCAAGACATGTAGTGTAACATATACCAACTTGGAGGATCATCCCACTTAATAAGTGGTTCGAAACACCCCATTTATAAGCCATGAAAAGGCCATTTGGAAGGGGTCCCACAACCCTACGAAAGGGGGACTTCCTAACCATGATTATCCACCACTTACTAAGCGGGATGATCCTCCAAGTAGCCTAGGTGAATTGGACAAAAGCACCTAACGAAACCCAAACAAAAAGGCTGCAATTAGTGCCTTAGAAGTCTCAGGTATGGAGAAATTCATCCATTAAAAATTACCAAGGTGACCCAAGAACAATATATCCCTTATAATCTTCCAGGGTATCTAGTTGGTGGTTGAACCAACCCATTCTTGAAAAAATATGCTCGTCAAATTGGAGCATTTCCCCCAATTTTCGGGGAAGTAAAATTAAAAAAAAAACACCACCCAGCCAAGCCATATATTTGGAACCAGAGGTCTACCAGTGACCCGAAATATGGGCTTGCCTGGGAGCCAAATGTGGCAAATATATAGGAGTTCCCTGGAAGATGAGGCTATATATATATATATCTAGTATGTGCTGATCGAAACCTGAGGGATAACTCCAAATCGTTCCATTCCCTTCGCACCAGCACCAGATAGAACTCTACTGGGATGTCCATGGTACTTAGTAACTGGATGATAACCCCAATATAAGTAGGTTGTAAGTCCCCTAAATAGGTGAAATAACCCAAATTACTAACTAGTTACTAAGTACCATGGACATCCAAGTATCCAAATCCAAATCATCGTGGGTAACCTTTTGTGATAAAAAAATTCTATCAGGTAACCTTTTGTTCTCCATATTTCCACACCAGATGGAGATGGGCCCATACCAGTTCTAAGTAGGGTTATAACCCCTATTGATGGCCTGGCAAATGGATAACTGGATGTTAACTGGGCAATTTGTTCTCCAAGACCCAACCGAAAAAACATTAAGTATGTGCATCTTTAAGATGGACATTTACGGGACCGAAAACCCCCTACAAATTCCATTCAAATTAGGCCGAAAAAATTCCTGAATATTTTTTCCGAACCAATGTTCCCCCTTAATTCAGCCTTATCAGAGGCCCTAACGTCCTATAGGCATGGGGTGGCATTTCTTTTTGTTGGGGGGGATGGTGTACACTGAAAGCTTAGGATGATCTTTTCCGGATGGGCATTTTTTCCCGAAACCTTCATGAAAACTGGGTATTCTTGATGACTCCGAAGGTGTCCAAAAAACGGGTACTTGGGTGGACCCATGGAAGTGATCGTAACGATCGTTAGTAAGTTGGGTTATTTCACCTATTTAGGGCACGAAATCAACCTACTTATATTGGGGTGAAATAATCCAGTTACTAAGTACCATTCATGGACTTCCTAGTAGCATTTCATAGCCTATAGCCGGGGGGAAACTAGTCTAGGGATCCGACTTGCTCACCGAAACTGAGAATGGTTTCATGGGTGGAACCGACCCTTTCAGAACATGGGATCTCAAGTCACTAGTGGCTTGGAGATCCAAAAGAACCCTGCGAAATACAGATCCAAACACCTCTATACTAGGATGTCAATGGTACTTAGTGACTATAGATTATAACCCCAATAGAGGTAGGTTGTAAGTCCCCTAAATAGGTTATAACCCAACTTACTAGCTAGTTACTAACTTCCATGGACACCCAAGTAGGAGGGTCTAATGATTCTTAGAAGAAATACCATTCGTTTCGGGGGTGATCGGACACCCCTTGCTCATTCTCTGACAATATGACGGTTGATGCCTAGGGAAATAAGTGTGGTGGGTTTTTTCGTCCCTGAATTTTTGTTCGGCTGGTGTCCTTGGGAAAAGGGGTAGCCTCAAATTCCCAAGACTTAAACTTAGATTTGCTTGGCCATGATGCTTGGAAAAGGTTCCAAACCAAAAATCTCTCAAATGGTGGTGAAAAATGATGATGAATCCCATGGTACAATTCCATAAAAAGATCACCCACTAAACAAATCCGAGAGAAGAGCAACCAACCCAGATCCCAGCCAGGCAATGAACCACCCTGAAACCATGACTGGTCAACCAACCCCCCAAACATACCCCCCTCAGAAAATAGCACGGAAACCAATGGGTTTTCATTGAAAGCCCTGATCATAAGGGACCCCGTCTATTAACCAGGGGGGGGTTCCGTGGCCCGGGGGGGTGACCAGTTGACCACTTATGATCAACTTGCCTCATGCTTGATCTTGAAGTGTGGATTATGCTTCCACCTGGCCACGTTGGCCACGGGTCCATCCGGGATCCACAGGGGGCGCAAAGATACTGTACTTCCCATACCGGATCCACGGGAATGGAATATTTACCTACACTTTGGCGGCTAAATTTATGGATGGGAAATAGTAGTAGTGAATATTCCAGTACCCATGGATCCGTTAAGCGGCTTAGATACCCCAAAAATAACCATGTTGGAAATTTGAAAATGACCATCACCTTTTAAAAATCCATCACCTTCTGGTTATCTATTCATCATGGCAGTGGATCTTCCAAACCCAAACACTCAATGTATGGTAAATAATTTATACCTACATTTACCATAAACAATTCAACCACATGCCACATGTAGGTGAATATACTGGGAAATATTTGTCTTCGGGAATTTGGAAGACTAGAGGAAGAGTGAATGTCCTCGGCTCCCCACCCCTCTACGTACCGCCGCACCTATGGATCTTTCGGTGCAAGTCATCTTCCTGCAAGGATGCATGGCTACATGGCTACGTGGTGTCATGTGGATGTCACTATTTTTATCAACCAGTTCTGTGGACCTTGATATCCTATCCGGATCCAAACCCCCTTCCCAGGGTAGGGTTTTGATGTTCCTTTCATCCCATCCCCACAATAGGATTGTAGGGTTAATCATGGTTAATCCCTTTCTTAGGACACCCATGGATCCTTTGGGATATATGATTTGACTCTCCTCAACATCCCGAACATCTCCCTGGAAGCCTTCTTTGTTGAGCGCCCCGCGGTACTTGGAGGATCATCCGAAGACTTGTAAGTAGTTAGCAACTATGGTGATCATCATAAGTTCTCAAAACCTGGGGTTGTGGGCAACCTTCCAAATGGATCCAAATGGCCTCAATAGCTTGTAAAAGGGGGTTACTAACTATAGCCGTAATCATACCTAACTGGGATGAAAGGACCCTCCAAGTAGTGCCGGGATTTTTGTCGAAGTCTACATTCCCCTGGAAGTTGCACGGACATACCGGGATCTTCCTTTTGTGTGTAAATTTCGTGCCTTTTCACCAGCAAAAACCTACCAAAAGGCAGGTTTCAATACATATGTAGAAGATCCAGGTATGACACATCCACACCTATTTGGCCAAATCATAATATTTCACCAACCTAGATTTCCCTGAACTGGCCCCGGGGTCCCATTTAAAAGGCATCCTTTAAAGGCTACCTAAGATCTTCCTGTGCGGTTCCATCGTTTTTTGACGTTATCCCCAACACCCCCGAAGAAACTTTGCCAAAGGTCCTCATAGCAGCCGAACTTATGGCCCTTATGCATGATTCGACGACATTGATGTTCACAAACCTCGGTGGAGTTGGATGGTTGGATGGTGGAGATGTTTTTTCACCGGGGTTCTACTTGGAGGATCATCCCACACATGGTAACCCTAGGGATCCAATCACCTTGTCACTTGATGATTGTGGTGGAGATTTTCGGCAAAAAAAAGGAAAGTTTTTTGAACACAGGGGTTCTACAGCAAAGGGGCCGGCCCCCCGGCCCTAGTTATAAGGTAGTTATTAGTCACATGGTTTAACCCTTTGAAAAACCATGGTTGTAAATGGGTATAACTAGGGATACATCCACTTATAGTAGTTAGGGGGCCCCTTCTTGTACTTGGAGGATCATCCCACTTGGATTTGGATGTATGGGGATTGATGTTGTACAGGAAGTATGAAAAAATGACTGTTTTGCTTGAAGATTGGATCTAAGTGTTTTTTTCTTGAAGATTTATTTCTTGGCAGGGATGTGTCGTTTTTTTCAATGAACATATGGAGGCTTCAGGCGGTGTGGAAAAATCTGTATGTATATAGTTTTTACCCTTGCGTTTTACCCGCAACTTCTTCGGGTGCATCCAGCTACTTGGAGGATCATCCCACTTGGTAAGTAGTTTTTTTCGATCACCCCCATTGATATAAGCCATGTATTTAGGCCACGCATTAAAGGGAACCTCAACCCTACTTAGGGGACTTACTAACTGCTAACTATGGTTAAATCACCACGTTATCCAAGTCCTGGGAGCGATAATCCTCCAAGGAGGTCACCGCTAGTACCTCGGATCTACCACCCAGTTGTCCACTAGCAAATGCCCAGGACCCTGAAACTAGAACAGCAAGCAAGTTCGCACCTGAAAAGGCCGTGAAAAACGCCCCTTTAAAGGAAATAATACATCTTCCATGCAACCATCCATTTTTAGGTTCGAAAATGTGAGTTTCAGGGAGAATAAAGGTTTAGTTTCCAGGATTTCCCAACGAAAAAACATGATTATAAACATAATAAGCGCCGTCATCCTCGTGGTGACTCTTGCCAGCAAATACCGTAAAGGGTTTGGGGTTTTCCTCCATCAGCTCCATCATTCAAGGCGCTTAAGCTCAACTCATTTTGAGCCACGAATGAACAAAAAAAAACACAGCCGGATACTTGAACCATTAAAACTGGTTGTTTGTATTAATAGGGATCCTTATATTGGTTATATGATAATCCCAATATAATATAATTGAGTAGGATTGATTTGAGTAGGATGAGAAATCCCCCTATGACTGGGTCCCTGGAAGATGTTCCGGTCATACCCAGTACGACCTCGGGGGCCGACGATCTGCATTTCAAAGAAAAAACATACCCATACTGGGATGTCCTGCTGGTACTTAGTAGCTAGATTATAACCTCAATATAAGTAGGTTGTAAGTCCCCTAAATAGGTTATAGGAACTAACTTGCATGGACATCCTAGTATAGGCACTCAATGCATGGTCGATTTCCCTACATTTAGGTGGATGTTTGGATGGAAAAATTAGTATGTGAATATATCATCATACCCTAAGCATCCGTTGGTATGTCCTAAGATTTCGGGATTTCCCGGAACCAATCCTATGACCTGGGGATGGGATGTCTCGACCATCAATCCTACGAATTTTCGGGATGGAAACCTGGATTATATCCGGGATACTACATTGAGTGTTTGGCATATTGACCTTCATCGAACCTGAGGGATATCATGATATATCTACTAGTGGTTTCAACCCATCTGAAAAATATTAGTGAAACTGGGAATCTTCCCCAAATAGGAGTGAAAATAAACAATATTTGAAACCACCACCTAGTCTAGAATTCATCCACAGCTCTTCAATTCAGAGATGTTTTGGGGGACGTGGGTTTTCCTGCAAAAAAAACCGACGCCCAGGCAAAAAAAAAACGGCGAACAATCCCAGAAACAGCGTCGCAATGTTGATGAGCCGATTGATTTCCATAGTGGTGATGCCAGTCACCTCTATAGGACATGGAGATTCAGTGGGAATCTGGATTTGCTTACCACCAAAACTACTCAAAACCCTAAGAATCGATGGAAATCCTAAGAAAGGGATTTTCTCTATAAACCTATTCTGGGGATGGGATTGAGACCATCAATCCTACTGTAGGAAGGGGTCTGGATTCTTAGGGAAAAAACATTTCCTTAACTTTAAAGATCCCAAGGTCCCAAGATGGCGAAGCTACTCAGATTTTTGACTTGGATTTGCTTGGCCATGATCCTGTGGAAAAAGGTACTTTTTGGAAAAAGTGTCCAAAACATATTTTCCCAAATGGTTCCATTTTTTTTGTTCCCAAATGGTGGTGCAAAATGTTGATGAATCCCATGGGATCGAATCCCTACCAAAAAATCACCAAATCAGCAAATCAACCTGGTGCTTGTATAAATTCCCTGTTAAAAACACTCGGGGACATGTGAGCCACGAAAAAAAAAACCTCCTACTTTCTATTATACTGGTTGTTTAGTAGGGATTCTTACAACGTTTATTATAATCACCATTTAACTGTGCGGTATAATCCCCTATATACCCTAAACACCTAGGAATTTTTATTGCTCATGTTTCTAAATGTTCAACTGTTGGATTTATTCCATCAAACAAACAGTATATATGTATATCCAGTATATCACCATCGTTTTTCCATCTGTCACAAGGAGCCCCACTAAAGGCCTTGCGCTCGCAAAAAGGAGGTGTCTGTTTTGGTCACCAAACATTTCAGGTACCTATATAGGCTGTATGGATTCCGGCTTATGTAAGGGAAAACCCACCCCCAAAATAGCCTTATCAGGTTCAGTACCTCCATTTTAGGTACCTGAAACTTTTGGTGATTGGGGGTCCAAACTGACACCCATCCTCAGGTTGAGTATGACTGGGTCCGGCGAGTTGGCGAATTTTTTGTGAAAAATATTTCCTTGCAAGATGGATTCATCTTCCCCCAAATCTTTTTTCATTAATGGCCAATCAACCGGGGCCCCCATGGTGCAGGTACCCCCATGACAAATAAGGCCGAGAAATAAGGGGTTATTAACCATAGTTGTTCCCTTAATAAGGCCTTATTAAGGATTTATTTCTCATGGGGGTACCTGCACCATGGGGCCCTGGTTGACCAGGCATGATTTCATCTGGAAAATATGAAACTTCAGGGTGATTCAGCCCGGCGTGACCGAAATTGAACTCCGATCGGGAGTCGGATCTTGGGGGATCATCCCACTTGGTAAGTCTTTCTTTTTCGATCACCTCCCATTTATAAAACGCCATTTCTTTAGCCCAAAAAATTCAAGGGAACAACTAACTGCCCTATCTTAGGGGGACATACTAACTGCTAACTATGGTTTATTAACCCCACGTTATCCAAGTCCTGGGGATGATCCATCCTATCATCCAAAGAACAATCAACATGTCCCACAAAAAAGGCCCCCCCCCACGTGTGTTATTTCAGCAAGGTTATAGACCCTATAAATAAATGGCCAAATTTTGAATGAAAAACATGGAGCAATTTTTTTTCCCCATACATAGTACATATGCTGGTTATGACTCCACTTTTTTGGCTGGTTTTTACCGTTTCACCTATATATCCCCCGAACTCATCTTGTTTCATATCCAAGTCACCACCAGCAAACATCAGCTTTTTATGCCGGAATTGTTTGTAGCACATGCAGCAGGTCTCACCAGCCACACCGTGACCCCAACCAAAGTTGTCTTGGCGAAGCGAGCCGAGTTTGCGGAGTCTGCGTTTTCCCTCAACCCATTCCCAAGAAAATCCCAGCGAATCAGCTTCATGAAAAGCACATGAAAAGAGAGGAATTTGTAAAATGAACAAATGGTTCAACCTACCCCCCCAAAAAAATGGCCCCTTACAAATGGGTAAAATATGGTTATGCCCCTACCTAGTTTGGTGCTTTGTTGAAAAACCTCGGCAAGACAAATATCTTCATCAAATTGGATCATCTTGGATCCAGGGGAAAGTAGAGTAAAAAATAGAAAATATTTGCGTGTTTCCAAAAATAGGGTTATCCCAAAATGGGTGGTTTATAATGGAAAACCCTATTAAAATGGATGATTTGGGGGTACCACTATTTTCGGAAACACCCATTTGAGTTGCCAGCACCTGGTTGACTTTAAAGAAAACTGGGGCCCAACGGTTGGGAAGTTGGGCAAATGTCGGTCCAGCACCACCATCGATTTTCATATTTTCGCCACGAAAAAAACCCTGGCCTTACTTTCCATTGAATCCTGGTCGGTTAATAGGGATCCTTATAATGGTTTACTATAATCCCTATATAACTGGGTAGTATAATCCCTATATAACCCTAAACAAGCAGGGTTTTCTTCATTGCCCATATTGCATTGACAGTTTTGGAGTGGAAAGTCAAGGGGTTAGTAACAATGATTATCCCTTCGGAAAATCCCCTGATAAGGCCTTATTTCAGTGGGGAGGGTGGCATGAGAGGGGGGGTACCCTTAGATTCCCATGACTAAACGAAGAGCGATGTTAATTTGTGAAAAATGGGAATTACTGTATCTCTTTTGAGGGGATAACAGTGGAAAGTGGAAGTTCAGAAGGAACAGAAATTTTCCCACTCAAAATCCACTTATTTTCGAACAAAACACAACTTTCTTTTCTAGGATTCCGGGGGCCATTGAAAATATCCCTTGAACTTTAAAGCAATGAAAAAAAATGGCGAATCCAGGCATGTCCAACAAGAAAGGAATTACTTATCTTAGATCTGCTTAAGGTGGTTGGAAACAGGAAAACATGTTCTCCCAAACGGTGGTGAAACATGGTGAATTACGTAGTTTCCGTGAAAAATCACCAACTCAACAAATCCAAGTTATGAGCGATGTTTTTTTTCAAATATCATGGGAATTCAGTCTGGAAACTGAAAGACACACATTCAATTCTAAAAGGGGCACGTGTACACAAACCCGAACAGAAAAGATGGCATGCGCTGCCTGAAACAAACATTGCCTCTGCTTAAATGGATGGTTGGAAGAGTACTTTCCTCTTGGGAAAGGCCTATTGTCGGAGGAAAACTGTTAGTTTTTGGAAGGGTTTGGCACAGAATTTAGGTGACTATAGTTATAGTAGCTTTCTTTCTGTTAGGGATCCGACACAAAATTTAAAATCAGATTGTTCCAACCGCCATGAACCTTGCTCCCCCCTTAATAGTAACTTTTTAAAATATCAACATCGACAAACCGATATGTCCTAGTTGGTGGTTTCAACCCAATTGAAAAATATTAGTCAAAATGGGAATCTTCCCCAAGTAGGGATGAAAATAGACAATATTTGAAACCACCACCCAGTGTCGTGTGGGAAAACTTGGATTTGCTTGACCACGATGCTTGGAAAAAGTTGCAAAATCATAGTCTCCCAAATGGTGGTGAGTTTGATGGTGATGATAAATTCCGTGGTACAATTCCGTTCAAAAATCACCAACTAAACAAATCCAAGAGAATCAACAAGTTCAGGTGAGTTGGTGCAAAATAACTTCACATAATGCAAACCCAGTGACTGCCACCGCCCCAACCACCACCGCCACCCTGGTTGCCACCCCAACCACCACCGCCACCCTGGTTGCCACCCCAACCACCACCGCCACCACCCTGGCCATTCCACCAAGCACCAGTCCTTAGTTCATCACGTCGTGGTGTCCATCAAACATATCAAAACAACCACCGCTTTCTCAAATTTCCTGAAAATTAACTTCTAGTTGGTGGTTGAACCACCCTGAGCATCGATTATTGATTGTAATCAATAAGTTTTTGAGCTTATTGATTCTAGGTTTTTTTCAATAAAATCTATTGATTTCATCCTTTTTTTTCTCAATTAGAAAAGGTACCATTTTCACACATGAAAATCAATAGAAAAATCAAATCAAAAAATCAAAGAGGAAATCAATAAGACTGTTCAAAAAATACCTTCCCTGACAAGTAGCAGCCACACTTTTTTTTCATGGACATGCTATGTGCATATGTGAAACAAGAAGCTTTTTAGCTTCCACTTGAATCCCTTTTGTCAAGGAATCTGTACATTAAGTCCTTTTGTCAAGGGTTTTCCTAGGTGTCCCTTTTGTCAAAGGTCTTACCCTTTTGTCAAGGGTCTTGCCCTTTCGTCAAGGGTCTTGCCCTTTTGTCAAAGGTCTTGCCCTTTTGTCAAGGGTCTTGCCCTTTTGTCAAGGGTCTTGCCCTTTTGTCAAGGGTCTTGCCCTTTTGTCAAGGGTCTTGCCCTTTTGTCAAGGACCAGCCTTTTGGCAAGGGTCTTGCCCAGGTTTACCCTTTTTTCAAGGACCAGTCAAAGGTTTTTATAACCTTTTGACAAGGCTATGTGCTGCCTGTGTCTTCTTGGTAGATTTCTGCATTGAATCCAATCTTTTCCAATTGCAGGTGGAGGAGGATACGATATTTGTCCATAAGCTTGCATGACAGCTTTGTGGTTTTGAGACCCATGCAGCATGACATGCCAAGCCTGGACACTTTCCCCACAAAGTCCTCCCCCCTCCAATTCCAGCAATACTTGGGGTTTATCTCTTTGGCATTGAGGATGAGGTGGTGGAGCATGTGGAATTTTATAATGACATTCCAAAGCATCCTATCTTCACTTTTGGCCCAGTCCACCAAATCTTGATAATGATCAAAGAACCTTTTGCCAAGGTCCACTGCTTGACTGTACTCTGCCCTGCTGAGGAAAAGGTCAGCTTGGTCAAACAGGTCCACCAATTCCACCAAGGCTTGAAGAGATTGGACCATGCTTTGATGTAGTGGATGCTCTTTTGACAAGAGCAACTTGATAGTCTCCAAGCATGGCTTCATGAACCCCTTGGTCTCTGCCCCTTTGCATTGAAGTGCAGGCCAGGACCCATGTGGCTTCTTCATGTCAACCACCATGGACATTTTCAAGTTTGTCAGCCTAGTAGTAGTTCCAAATTGCTTGTACTTGTCCTGGATTTGAGTGAAAAGTGTGGCAAGGCGATCAGATGGTTTCACACTCTGCTTCCCCTTTCCATCCCAGAAGCAAAGAAAGTGAAGTATGCCACCAAGTAGGTGGCCACACACTCCATGGACAAATAGTACATGCAAACCATCGTGCCTGACCATCCTGGTACTCAAACCTGGAATGTCAAACAGCATGTGTTTGCTTTTGCCTTTTGTCAAGGCTTCTGGGTTTTTGATATATTCAAACCTTTGTTCACTTGGCCTGAGCAGCTTGAAGCTCTTACCAGCTGGGCAAGGTTCCCCTTTTGTCAAGGGCTTCATGAAGTCATACTCCCAGCAGGGAGCCACATTGCTCCAGTGGGGGAGGTGTAATACATTTGAATACATCTCATGATTTCTCTGCAGGGGCCAAACAACAGCTCTGTGGCCAGCTGCAGTCAAACTTTGCCCTGCCAACCTTTCAAAAACAGACCCTTTTGGCAAGGGTTCCTCATCTGGCCCAACACATGGGTGAATGCCATCTTGGAGAGCTTCCAAAGACCACTTGAGCCATTTCATCAATGGCTCCCATGTTTCTTGCATGGTGCAGCTCTTTGGATAACCACATATCAAGAAGTGCCCAGCCAAGGATGAAAAAGCATTCAGAAGTCCACCCCAAGACCAGATGAGCAAGGAGTCCCTCACCTGGTACTCTGCCCCATCTGCATGCATGAACAGTGGTATGGTGAGGGCCTTGTCCTGCACACATGCAGTTTGTTTCCCTAGCCTTTTGTCAAGGCAAATGGGGTGACACAGCAACCTGTCATCCTTGACATGCTCAATGCTTGACCAGAAGTCCACCAAATGTTCTATGCCAAAGAGCATGTTGAATTGATCCCTATAGTTGCAAGCCAAATCTGAAAAGAGCAAATGTGGCAACATTATGTTTGCCTTTTCATTTGAACTTTTGCTGGTCTTGGGGTCCTTGCAGGTCACCACCACATCCTGTGCCATAGGAATTTTCACATCATGGAAGAAGTGGGTCATGAAATCTCTATGGCAGTTCCCAGGATGGCTGCCCCAAGTCCCTGCACTTGCCATTGTAGCAAGCTCTTCTCCTTCAGCTCCATCCAACACAGCCATGTGGGCAATCTCTTGGCTCAGCTTGGCACTCAAGTGGCCATGGCTCCACAAAGAAAGGAGAAGCATGGACAAGTTGCTCTTCTTTACCTTTTGGCAAGGTAAGGCCTGGCTTTTGGTCTTTTCCCTTTCTAGTTGCCAGCCCCTCAACCTCTTGGTTTGTTTCTCTATGTCCATGGCAAAACACCTTTCGCCAAGGCAATACCTTTTGCCAAGGCAAAACCTTTTGCCAAGGCAAAGCCTTTTGCCAAGGCAAAGCCTTTTGCCAAGGCAAAGCCTTTTGCCAAGGCCTATTTACTCAGGTTAGCAAAAAAACTTTGATTGCTTGGGCCAAAACAGTCATCAAAAAAAAAACAAGCTTGTTTGTTCAAACCATTCAAACATGCAAACAAACTAACATGCAACAAACTTGGAAACTTCACCTTTTCACCTGATACCTTTTAAAACCTTTTACCTTCAAAATTTAAAAAATATAATTACCTATTTCACCTTACCTTTAGAAACCTTTTACCTTCAAACATTGAAAATATAATTACCTATTTCACCTTACCTTTAGAAACCTTTTACCTTCAAACATTGAAAATATAATTACCTATTTCACCTTACCTTTAGAAACCTTTTACCTTCAAACATTGAAAATATAATTACCTATTTCACCTTAACATTTTCACCTTTTACCTTCTATATAACCTAGCATTTCCTAGTTAATCCCAGACTCAGAGACAAGAGTTTAGTTACACCATTTTTCACACACACCTTTTGCTCTCAGGTGTTTAAAAAACCAGCTGGCACTACCCATACCTTGGGTCAAAGTAAGCACTGTACAAAGTAGCAGCCAAGCTGTGGAGGGACCAAACTATCCTTTTAACAAGGGGAAGGCTCAACCCTTTGGACAAGGGGTGGTTGCCTCTTTTGACAAGAGGAAACACCTTTTGACAAGGCTTTCTACTTTTGCCCCTTTTGACAAGGCTTTCTACTTGTGCTCCTTTTGACATGGCTTTCTGCTTTTGGTCCTTTTGACAAGGCTTTCTACTTTGCTCCTTTTGACAAGGCTTTCTACTTTGCTCCTTTTAACAAGGCTTTCTACTTTTGCCCCTTTTGACAAGGTTTTCTACTTCCTTTTGCTGCTGCTAGCTACACTGCTGGCTTTGTTAGCCATTTGCAGCAATTCTTTCTTTTCATCTTTTAGCTGTTTGCATTTATTGGCTGCCTTGACCAGTGTATCTTTAGCTTTTGTCAAGCTCATGCTTTTTTCACTTTTCATCAAAAGGTCTTTCATGGTTGTTGCCAAGGTTCCAGCTTCTGCCATCAAGTTTTCTGCATCCTTTCTGCTCACCTTGCTGAGTCTTCCAGTTTTGTTTGCTTTTGCCAAGCTTCCTTCCAGGTTGGCAATTTCACTGCCTAGTGAGTCTCTTGCCTTCCTGGCCTTCTTCACCACTTCCTTCCATTCTTCTTCAGGTGACTTCTCTTTTTCTTCCTCTTTTTCTTTGTCTTCATCAACTTGTCCATCTTCTATGGCCAGTTGTCTTCTGGTTTTGCTTTTTCCTTTTCCTTTTGCCAAGGAACTACCTTTTCCACCTTTTCCCACATCATCCAAGATTTGACCCATGTCCTTATTGAAGTACTTGTCCCACTCCTCTTCATCTTCTGCCTCAAATTCTTGGCCAACAGTGTGGGACTGGCTTTTCTTCACATGGGTGACTTTTGTCAAGTCCCCTGTGTCCATGTACTGCCAGCACCCCCATGTCAGGGGATCCTCTCTCCATCTGATTCTGCCTGATCTAAGATGGGCTTGGAATTCTTCATCGTCGAATTCTTTCAACATAGCTTTTTTTGAAAGCCATTTTTCTCCTTTTGTCAAGGAGATGCCTTGCTCCAACTGGTTCTGCACCTGCATGAACTTGGGCTTGTGCACTTTTAACAAGTGCATACATGCATACAGTCCAATTTCTTTTTTGGACATATTGTTGACCTTCTCAGCCTCCTCAGGGTCATTTTTCATTGCAGTTTGCATTTTACCCCATGCAGATTGCCTTTCCTTGGCTGTGAGAGACTCCCTCAATTGACTTGCTGCTTCTTCAGCATCTTCATTCTCTTCAGTCACTTTGTCAATTTTTTCTCTGAGGCTCATATTTCCTAATTTTGCCAAAGCAGCTTTGTTCATTTTTTTTCAAAATATCTTTATTGACAGCTTTTCCTTTTGCCAAGGATTGTTTGGTGGAATCTTTTCCTTTTGTCAAGGATTTCTGTTTTGCCAACAGTGCTTTTCCTTTTGCCAAGGAACTTTTAGGCTTTGCCTTAGCTTTGGATTTACCTTTTGGCAAGGCATGTGATTTGGCCTTTGCCATTGCAAAGAAAGCTAATCCTTTTAACAAGGAATTTCAAACAGCCCTTTTGACAAGGAAAAAAAACACTATGAGCCGAAATGAGAAGCTACATATACAACAAGTCTTTTGTGAAAACAAACTTGGAATTCAAGTGGTTCAGGTTTGACAAAAACCTTTGAAACAAAAACCATTGATGAAATCTGATGAAATCAACTAATGAAATTTCAGAATCTGTTTTTTTTCCAAAAAAACCAACTGATAAAAACTGATGAAATCTGATGAAATCTGATGAAAACTACTAAAATCTGATGAAAACAGTGGTTTCATCAGATTTCATCAGTTTTTTTTTGGGTGGTGAAAAACAAAATCATCATGATTCATTTATTTCAACCTCATAAACCCAATTTTTTTTTGGAGGTTCACCTAATGTTTTTTTGAATTTGCCTTTTGTCAAGACTTGTCTCTTTTGAAAAAAACACTTTGGATCCCATAACCCAAACATTTTTTTGGAGGTTCACCCAATCTTTTTTTGAATTTGCCTTATGTCAAGGCTTGTCTCTTTTGAAAAAAAACATTCTGGATACCATATAAAATTTCTTCTGGAGGCTGCATGAATATATATCTGAATATATATGTGGAAATATTTCTTATTTATATATTATATAAAGATATTTGCTAATCAAACCTCACTCCCATTTTTTCCCCAAAAACCAATTCCCATTTTTGTCCCAACACTCACTCATTTTTTTTTGACCCCAAAAACCACTGTGGCAAGAGTCATGTTTCTGAGCAGGCTGCTGTACAAAAAAAAGGTTTTTGACAAACCTTGCCTGCTTCCTTTGGGTTCCTTTTGACAAGGGACATTTAAAAACACAGGGACAGACCTTGTGGCTGTCAACCTGACTGTACAAGTCACACACCACAGACATCTTTTTGTTAGTCTTGGTTTTTGTCAAACCTGCCCCTTTGCAATCCAACTTGGGTGGTTTTTGACAAACCTATGGTTTCATGAAGTGCTTTTTCAGGTTTTTGCCAAACCTGGCCTGGACTCACAGTTCCCTTTTGACAAGGGAGGGGGTATCCACACACTGGCCTTTTGACAAGGCCCCTTTTGACAAGGGTATGACTCCAGTCAAACTTTGCCCTGCCAACCTTTCTCTCACAGACCCTTTTGACAAGGGTATGACTCCAGCCAGTGCCATGCTACCACCCCTTTTGTCAAGGGAGAAGTGCCAAGTCTTTTTGTCAAAGACTTGGGGCCCTTTTGTCAAGGGCCTAGGCATCTACATCATAGAGGAATTGGTCAACTGTTTTTGAAGAGATGCATAGCCACACTTCTTGTGTATGTGGTAGCATGTGTAGCCGTATGATTTCACTTCATCAATGACTTCCTGGCTGTCGTCAAACAGTGTGTGGATACCCCACCTTTCCATGCTGGCAGCTTTGCCATAGCTGCCAGTCTTCTCTCCCACAATTGTGGCATAGTGCACAAGGCCTTCTTGCTTCAACTGGCCTGCTTTCTGAAGCACCTTGGCACCTTGGGCTCTTCCTGCGAATGAAAGCACCCACACTTTTATGCCATGATCGACCAACTTCTGGAGTCCTTTTGTTTCCCAAGAACCATCCACCATTTCAATGGTTTTGAACCAATCGCAAGCTACCCAGGTGGGTACTCTCTCTCTGAGTACCACCTTCTCATATGGCTCTGGTTCTTTCTCCTTTTGACAAGGAGGTGGTAGGTCCTTTCGACAAGGATTGGGGGAGCAAGAGCTGGAGGAGGCTCTTCCCAGTCTGGGCTTGGCAAGGGCTGGGAAGTTTTTGTTCTTCTCCTCTTCAGCCTTGAGCAGGGCAACGGCTTCTTCCTCTTCCCTTTTCTTTTTCTCTTCAGCCTGTGTCCTTTTGGCAAGGGCTTCTTCCTCCTCCTTTTTCCTTTTCTCTTCAGCCTGTGTCCTTTTGGCAAGGGCTTCTTCCTCTTCCTTTTTCCTTTTCTCTTCAGCCTGTGTCCTTTTGGCAAGGGCTTCTTCCTCCTCCTTTCTCTCTTTTTGCTTCTTCCTTTTTTCAAGGAATGCCTCATACTCCTTTTCTTTCCTTTCTTCCTCCTCCTCTTCCTCCTTCTTTTTTCTTTCATTTTCTTCTTTTTCTCTCTGGTCGTTTCTCTCTTGGCTTGGAGTTCTAATCCCAAGTGCATTTTGCACTTCTCTGTTTCTTTGTCTGAGGCGATACTTCTCCCTTCTTTTGTGGCTCACAGTGCCACTGCCAGCAGGCCTATGCTTGTTGTTAAAACCCCAAGCCCAGCCATCGTTGTCAAACCCATCTTGCTGGCCTTCTGTTGATCCTTTTGTCAAGGATCCTTTTCCCTCTCCTGCTCCTGATCCTTTTGCCAAGGATCCTTTTCCCTCTCCTTCTGCTGATCCTTTTGCCAAGGATCCTTTTTCTTCTCCTTCTCTGGATCCTTTTGCCAAGGAACCCTTTCCTTTTCCTTTTCCTCCTTTTCCTCCTCCTTGACCACCCATGCCTCTTTTGTCAAGGGCTACCCTTGTGGGGTATCCCTTTTGACAAGGGTTATTGTGCCTCTGCTCGGTAGCAGGGCCACAAAACCTTTTGACAAGGGTTTGTCGAAAAAAAAGTATCTGTTTTGAACCAAAGTGGCTTGCAGGAAAACATGTGATTGTTGGTCCCAAAAACATGCAAACAACATGACATGCCAACAGCAACAACAACAACATCAACATCAACATCAACAACAACAACAACAACAACAACAACAACAACAACAACTACTACTACTACTACTACAACAACTACTACTACAACAACTACAACAACCACAACCACAACAACAACATGCAAACCTTTAGGGGGGTTCCCTTAATTATCTCTTGGTGATTCCCTTCATTATCCTTGGGGGGGTTCCCTTAATCATCCTTTTGGGAGGTTCCCTTATATAAGTACCCTTGGGGGGTCCACCCCATGTTTTGGAGGTTCACCCCATGGTTTTTGCCTTTTGTCAAGGCTTGTCTTTTGTGAAAAAAATCTAGAACCCATGTGTATGATTTTTTTGAAACAACATGAATATATATATATATATTTTTTAAAATGAAAAAAATCTATATATATNAATGAAAAAAATCTATATATATGTTTCAAAATATTTTTGTATTTATACTTTATATCTAGATAATTTCACATATCCATATAAACCTCTTATACCATCCCATGTCACTCCATCCCAAGCCCATCCTATCTTTTTTTGACTCCCAAAAACCACTGTGCAACAGTCTTGTCTTTGAGCAGGCTTCTGTACAAAAAAAGTTTTTGGCAAACCTGGCCTGCTGTTGCTGGTCCCTTTTGGCAAGGGATCTATATGTATACATACCCACTTTTGGCAAGTGCTTTCCACCAGTTCCACTTTTGACAAGTGGTTGCAGCCTCAAGGACAATACCTTTTGACAAGGTACATGGAGACCTTTTGACAAGGCCTTGCCAAGAATCACTTTTGCCAAGTGTACTTAAAAACCTTGTGTCAAAATTCACACAGCCTTTCTCTCATAGCAATAGCCTCTTCCTTTGTGATGCTTTTGCTTTCAAGCTCTTTGTAAATTTCATTAATGATGGAAAGGTGTTTTGTGCTTCTTTTTTTGCTCACTTCCACAATGAGTTGTAGTTTGGCACCAGGGGTTGCATCCCTGGTCCCAACGATATAGGTCCTTTCAGGGTTGGTTGCCCTGGTCACCCTTAGCTTCACCCAAGGAGGCTTGGACCCTGATGCAGCCTCACTTTTTTTCTTTTTGCTTCCTTTTGCCAAGGAAGTGGTTCCTTTTGCCAAGGAAGTGGCAGCTGCAGCTGGCCTTTTCAAACCCATAGCACCTTTCAGGTGATCATCCTCTTGCCATGTGCTGCTGCATGGCTGCAAGGTCTGTCCAGGCCTTCTCCTGAGGAAGGACTTGAAAGGTCTGGACTTTCCTTTTGCCAAGGTTTCTGCACTGCTTCCTTTTGGCAAGGTTTCTGCACTGCTTCCTTTTGGCAAGGGCATGCTTCCTTTTGACAAGGTTTTTTTGGTTCCTTTTTTAACCTTTCTTTTCTTTTTTGACTTGGTGGGCAGCTGAACTTTGCTGGGTGAAGAGAAACACTTGGGGAATCCATCTTCATCCAAGGATACATCACTGATTTCCTTTTTCAATTTCCTTTTGCCAAGCCCTTCCTTTTGACAAGGATCTTTTTCAGTGGTTTTGTCAACCACTTCTTGAAGGTGCAAGAACTCTGCTGCTGTGAGTTTCTGTGCACACTTTCTCAACTCACCATCAGTTTTGAGGCGCCTGAAGTGGGCCAGGAGAGTTGTCAATCTCTCCTGCCTCAAAGAAACCCATACAGAGCCATTAAACTTGGTAGTGTTTATGGCAGGGTCCTCAGTCAAAAGGCTGTTGAGGCCCTGCCTCATGGCACCTGTATGCACCTCCATGGTTGGCTCCAACCTTTGCCAATGCCCTCAGCAATGGCAACATTTTGACCAAGCCTTGGGGGTCTAAAGCCTGGTTTTTCGAGATGGTATCGTAAATCCCCATGGATTGAACCAATTCTTTGTGGTCATGTAAAACTCTAAAAAGGATGCCAGGGTCAATGAAGGGTTTGGCAAAGTGCCTTGCCCCTCCCTTTCCAGCTGACATACCTTTTGTCAAGGCTATCCTTTTGACAAGGCCCCCTTTAGACAAGGGCCTTTTCTTTCTTAAGCTTCCCTTTTGGCAAGGTCAAGGCAAACCTTTGACAAGGATCACCTTTTGGCAAGGTCAAGGCAAACCTTTTGACAAGGATCACCTTTTGGCAAGGTAATTATTCAGTTAACTGCTAGCTGTGAGCCAAAACACAAGTATATGCATGCATGATCTGTGACAAACAAACATGCATTCACAGACACCAAAAAACAAGGTCAAAATCAATAAGAAAAAAGACCTTTTTCAACATTGAAAATCAATAGAAAAATCAAATGTGTTTTTCAATAAGAAATGGAAAAACAATCAATAAGGCCCTTATTGATTAAATCAATAAAAACCATCCAAATCAATATCAATAAAAAAAGCTATGACTTTATTGATTAGAATCAATAATCGATGCTCAGGGCAACCCCTTTGAAAATATGCTCGTCAAAATTGGATCATTTCCCCAAGTAGAGGTGAAATTAAAAAATATTCGAAACCACCACCTAGACTTTCTGGGGAAAATGGCCATCCTTTGCTAATTTGCTTATCTCGATACACACCAGCTATTCAAGGTACGAACTTTCAGACTTCTCCTAGAACCCGTTGGATCCATGAACGGTATATTTACCCTAGATTTATCATCAAGAACGACCCTTCATGTAGGTAAATATACTAGTCCCATGGATGAAGATGGCCCAAGCATACTGTAAAACAAAAGGAAATCCGTAAGCCAAACATGGATGGAGGGTTTCTGCATGTGCCGACTGATTTACAGACCTAAGGCCTACATGGCTTGGATCCGATTGACCACGATGCTTGGAAAAAGTTGCAAGTTCACATTCTCCCCAATGGTGGTGAGTTTGATGGTGACGATAAATTCCATGGTACCATTCTGTTAAAAAGATCACCCACTGAACGAATCCAAGAAAACCAAACAAGTTGAGAAAATCAAATGGTACAAAGTAAACAATCACTTCAACAAATCGCAGCTAAGGTAACAAAAATTCGCCAACAATCCCATTGTCACCAGAGCTTTGCAAAAAAAACGATGTCGTCTTGACCAACTCATCTAGCGGAATTGATCTTCTCAAAAAACTTGGGTGATCCATCAAAAAACGAACATGGCGAATACCTCCATGTAACATGCAAACCCACGTTCCCTTGCCTTCATGTTTGAAGGGTTGTGACTCGACCCATATATTTTTGTGGCCTGAAAACCCCTTCATTTTTCCACGGGGTTTTGGGGTCCAAAGCTGAGCTTTGGTGTGTTTTGGTGAGGGGATCCAAATCACACCAAAGCTCACGTGTAACGTGCAAGTTCACGACTTGAACAGTTGAGCGCATGAAATGGAAAACATGTGAAGCGAACATCGTCAAGTTTACATGAAGCATTGAAATCCTGCGAATTGTTCATTAAGGGGATCCTGAAGGAATGACGTTGAACAAAATCACCTATAACCAAAGGCACAGCTACTTATAATCTCGCAATCATTCTACCAAACAGAAACAAGTCTTTTTGCTTTCATTGCTCAAATATATAGACTGCATGCACCACCATCACCAATTCTCCTCAACATGTCAAGCATCGATCTGGTTTGATTTGATGGTTCTGGAAGTTGCTGGGAGCCACGAAGCTGTTTTTGGGTATCGGTACTGGTCACGTTGGTCATGGTGACATTCTCCAAAAGTTTCCCCAGATCCGCGGAGGCGTTCCTCTGCTGCAGTGTTGAAGATCTGGTTCCACGAAAATTACAACACACCCCGATATCGCACACCCCAGGCAATCCCTCTGGTTATGGCCTGTTGGTAAAGGTTTAGGGGTGTGCTCCAAAGGTGTGGTGAAACAACCTAAGACTGCGTGTTTTTGTGGTTTCTGGCATAAGTTTTATCAAAGATCACCAAGAATTTCAGGTACCTAAAATGGAGGGCTTCCTAAACCGTAATTATGTTTGGCTACTTTTGGGGGGTTGGGGTTTTACTCCCTGACATTTTTGCCTAACATCTATCCATACAGCTTTTAGTTTCCAAAAATAATGGTACCCCCCAAATTATCAATTTTAATAGGGTCCTCCATTATAAACCATCCATTTTGGGTACCCCTATTTTTGGAAACACCCCATATAGGTTTTCGTATCTCCATTTTAGGTACTGTTGCAAACTGTTTGGGTGAAAAGATGTGCTGATTTTCAACCCTAGGCAAAGCAGCTCCAAGTTGCTCCCTGTTATCAAAAGGGAAATGTCAGATACCCATGGATACCCCGACAGCTCCAAATGGCTTCTTTCCAAGTATTTGCTGTTGAATTTCTTTTAGGGGGTAAACCTCTGCAAGTAAAGTTATAACCCAATATACCCATTTATAAGGCCATTTATCAGGGTTATAACTCCACTTGTAACTAGGAGGGGCCCACCTTGTAGATCACTGAATTTATAACTAGTATAGGGGCCCACCCTTGCAGACTTCTCTTCAAAACTGCTTCACCTTTCACTGCTATTAAAAAGAAATCCAAGTCTCTGACGTTTCAATTGAGTCCAGTTGGCCGCTTTTTTCAAGGGAAACATCACCGGTCACTGGCCATGACAAGGTCCAAGTGATCAGGCACAAGCGCATTAAAATTGCGATGGCGTTTGAGGATTGTCGGTGATGCGTGAGGCTGAACCGAGACGTGTCCGTTTTTTCGTATCTTGAGCCAGAATTAAGGGTTGGTTCTTGTGGCGTTTGTTTTTGGGGAAATGGATGTTGTAGTAAGGTATCCAAAGGACCAACATATATAACATATATCGTATATGTATGATACATTATAGGCTTATTAAAGACGTATCTGAAACATATAATTAGTATATCTAAATAATAGTACGACATGTAAAACATGATATTATATAATAACTCAAATGATCTAGAAAGGATACTGGACATCCCATAGGTGATCATCCTACATATATAGTGCAAACAACTCTCAGAGTGTAGACATTTCTTGACACCACTTGAGATCTATGAGTTTCGCAGCAACCAGGAGTTCTCATTCCGCCCTAACCGGCGCCAGAAAGGGTGCTTCCCAACAATAGTATTCTAAAAATCCTACCAAGTTGGTAGTTGAACCAACCCATCCGAAAAATATGCTCGTCAAATTGGATCATTTCCCCAAATATCGGGTTGAACATAAAATATAATAAAAGAAACCAACACCTAGTATATACCCTAGAATCAACCCCCTGTTAGGGGGGGGGGGGCGGTAGGGGGGGGGGGGCCTAAATGAAATATTTCACTTTTAGGGGGCGTATCGTACCCTAGAAATTTCACGTTGGGGGGGGGATCCCACTACCCATGCCGTGCCTGAGGTCATCACAATGCTATGTTTCAATTAAACAGTCGGCTTCTCTGCAGCAATCTTTTGAGCCCCACACAATGCCTTAACTTCAGCTGTCTGGGTTTGGGAGGAGCGGCGGAGTGGTCTTCACCACTGCGGCGCAGAACTCAAGCACCCTGGATTTGCATCTGGCTTTACACTGCTCAGGAACTAAGCTATGCAATTTCCATGCCACTTGGGTTCCATATTGCACTGACTGCCCTTTGAGCAGCGAATCAAAGTATAGAGGTGCCCTACTAGCAATCTCAAACCACGTCAAAACTTGCGAATTAATTTTGATGTTCCCTTTGGGATCCAACAACTCCTCATGGAAATGTTTCTTGAACAATGCGGGGTAGGACAACAGCCATTTGTTTATGTTGTCTTCCCCCCTCTTTCCCTTCACAAAGTGCTTTGCACTCCAGCCCTGAAGTGGTGAATCAGATTGAAGCGGCTGGGGCTCCTGCTCCTGCATGTCACCTGATGCATCTGAAGGCGCAAACTTTGGTACCTTAGACTTCTGGATCTTTTCCCAAACCGACAAGCCTGCTTCCATCAAACGCACCCGCAGTTTTGTGCGGGTCGAACTGGATTCTTGGATGTGTTTGGTCAAATCCTGCAAGACCGTGCCAACCGGGTCAATGATCAGCATTTTGTGTGCACAGCAGGCCCACCAAAATGGATTGCCCTTTTCATCCTGAAAAAAAAAGGTTCGGGAACCCGGACAAAGGTTGGAACGGACACGAAATCTTGGCCACTCCTAGTTTAAAAACTTGTGTATTGGTTGGAATACAAAACATTTTGCTTTCAAAGCCTAGAAGCTGTGGCTGGCTCCAACAGTTTCACATGCAAACGCTTTGTTGCTGTTGCAGGTGTGGCTCCACACATGGGCTTGGATGTCTTCATTGCTCTGGTCACCTTACCATCTGCACCTGTTTTGCTGTAAACACTGCCACGAAAGACCATGCTGACGATACCAAGCTGCACATCAGAATCAGGAGTCTCCTTTATGGCAAGGAGCTGCGTCTCTGTGCTACGAGGAGTGTAGAATGAAACTGCCGTCTCCTTGGTTTTGGCATTGGTTTGCTGATGGTAGATGATGATAGTTTATGTCTATGTCATACATGTTGCCTGAAAATACAACAAAGGGAGAACAGGAACAGTTTCGGGGAAAATGAAATGATAAAGTGATAAAGAACAAGTTTCTGAACCAATCAATTTCTTTTGCACCGACGCCCATGCTTCAGCTCTGCTGCACCTCTTCGAACAAGAACTCAATGAATATTGCCTTGCCAATGCGAGCTCATGCACTACGAAATTGTGAGGGTTAAGGTCTGAAGTGCACCCCGTGATAACTGTTGGAGACACAAGCCCCTCTGCAGCACGTACTAAGTTGCAGAACCTCCGCATTGGCACCTCCAACTCTGACAAATACTCCAAAAGCACTTGGACATTGGAAGGGGGTTTTGATGCCAAAAGTCCGGAAGCAGCCAAAAGCCCGTCAAGGGTCTTGGGTGCATTGGCCATCTGCTCAGATACCATGCTCTGTGCTGGTGCCTGGGGTTTTCCAAATTGACCCTGAGGTAAAGTAAAGCATGTGCAAGATCCTCAACATAACAAGATACGGTACAAGTTTGAGGAATCAATATTTTTCTGTTTTAAGTTAAAGTTAAGTATATATTTCATTAAATCCATTTGACAGAATAGAATATAGAACAAGAACACTACTACGTATCTCTCACTTTCAGCCAGATGCCTGATTGCCCACAATATCTTGATCAATCACTCCATCTTCAAGCATCTGGTTCTCTTTGATCACCTGTGCTTTTACCTCTGACCTGTCTTCGACACGAGTGACATTCTCAAGATCCTGCTGTTTCTCATCTTCATCGACGACATCAAGAACTTCTTCTTCCGCGCAATCCATTCCCCAATCAAAGGATTCTTCGGGTTTGTCTGCTGGACAGCAAAGCTTGTATCCCGATTGATGGTACCACTGATGCAACCTCTCCTCCCATTCCTGAAGATTGATATGGGACTCTGGGTAGAATAGCCCATATTGCCAAAACAAAACACACTCAACAAAAAACATGAAAAAACCTCAATCGAACCCAGCCAGACCCAATCACGCCAAAATTCAGCAGCCGTCAATGGAGTCAGCGTGATCAAACTCTGAAGCTTGCAGGCTGCCTTCAACGCCTCACTGGCCAAAACCTGTGTGCGCTGCATGCTAATGGGCTGAATGGGCGGTAAAGGATCAAAACTGGCATCCTTCTTCTGCAGGGACCGGAGCTGACGAAGATGGTGAAGATGTGTACCTAGCACACAGTCTTTGGTGTTCGGCATCCCTCTGTAATTTCTTTTGACTTCGGAGAACGCCTTCTCAATTGTGATCTCAGTCCTATAATCAGCTAGTCCGGCATCCATCAATGTTCCCAAGATGCCATGCCCACAAAGCCCCAGGACGTTCTTGATCGTTTGAAGTGCTAAAAACTTTGACTCCCATTTTTGAGGGTTTTTCCCTTGCTGGTGCATGGCATTTAGCAAAACCAAGTAGAAGCATGAGAACAGGTTTTTCTGTTGTTCCTCTGCGGTGAATGCTGATGCTGAAGTCCAACCGGATTGGCAAAGACCAAAAATCATGGAATGGAGTCTCACACCAAAATCATCGAAGTCCCTGCATGCATGAGCCACATTGAATCTTTGCGCACACTGTTTGTCAGATTGTGGGTCTTGGCAGGCAAAAGCTTTCAGGCTAAGCCCCCCCTTCAACATAGAGGCATAACACACGCCCACACTTCCCCAGAACACCTTTCGGATACCGCTCAAAACCTGAAGGCTGACACGTTTTGCAACATGATAAGGACCGTTGCACCCCACCAATGGATGCTGACCATCAACCTTGCAGAGCTTGTATGGGAACATCGGTGCTGAAACTGTGGCGAATGAGAGGCGGTGCCAAAAGGAATAGTCCAAGAGATCATCTCGGGGTATGCATCCCAATAAGACTTTGTTCAGCATGGAATTCTTGGTGCCACCGTCAAAAGCTATGCTTGAAGGGGGTAAATCACCGTTAGCTTTAGTTGCCTCCCTCAACAAAGTGCCCATCCAAGCAAGAAGTTTCGTGGCGCTACAACTCACTGTGTCTTTGGCTGGCATTTGAGGCACCAAACCTGATGTGGAAAGGGAATGGAAAAGGGATGACAGGATGTTGCAATGGACACGCAACACATTCCACAAAGAGGCCACTCCACATCTTTTGAACCCAAAGACCCAAAGAAAAAACTTTAAAATACTGTTCTACTACTATTACCAACCAGCTACATAAATGGAAAGCGTGGTTGTTGTTGTCATTCCTGGTCACCACCACATCCAAATAGAGTTTGCTCTTCTTATCTTCGGGCAATTTTGAAAGAACATGAGCTTGTGGGTCAAGTTTGGACCAATCATCCTCCTCAGACCAACCCCCACCAATAACAATTCCATTGCTGGAATCAGGGAGTAAGCCATACACCACATCATAGCCACCAGAAACAACAGTCTCATCAACGACTATGTGGTGCCTTCTTTTGCCTGCCACGTTCAAATGAGCCAAGGACTTCCTGACGTTCATTTGAAGTGTGCATGGGTCAGTGGCATCCAAGGGGCAAAAGAATTGTGGAAGTTCCGGGTGGATGAGTCCAACCCTTGGGATTGCTGATTTGACCACCCCAAACCTGTCCAAAAGATGCCGCGTTTCTTTGGAATTGCCCAAGGAACACATCAAATCACCTGCAGGGAAGGTGTGCTTGGGTGAACATATTGCAATCTCCAAAAAAAAGAAAAAGGATTATCAACAAAAATTGGTCCGCTTCAATCTAAAACACATTAAGGACCCACCAGTACTTCGCCCACCTAATGCATCATGGTCCAAGTATTGACCAGTTTTGGTTCGAAGACATCCCCTTTCTTGGGCATGGTTCATATGAATGGCAGACCGCATGAGAGCCATAATCAACCCATCACGACGCAAAGCTCCTGATGCTATCTGGGAAGCTACTTTCAAATCATCTGTCAACACCTCCCCAGCCGCCAGTCGGTCTGTCATTGCACTGACCAGGGCGGAGTAAGACCGTTGCTCTGTGGAATTGGCATGGAGGTAGTGGTCTGAGGATACATACTGATCAAGAAATGTTTGAAGAGCCTGGTTTCTCCGAGTGTGGTTGATTCCTTCAAGCTTCTTATGAATGAACCTCACCCGGTGGACCGTACTCTCAATCCGCAAGACCTCCTCCAAACTACGCTTGACAACATCCTGTGATTGATAGTCCCTTTCTTGAATCTGGGAGAGAGCATCTTTTGACTCATGAGGACGGTGTTGCAAAAAGAAGGCGTACTTGCCAAGGTCTAGCTTGAAACTCCACTGGGCAATATCACGAAGGGTGTCCTTCTTGCAAGCCTAAGATGCATCCATTTGGAAATAAAAATGCAAATTAGAAAGTGATCATTCGTTTTGGGGGCGTTACATACATTTCAATTTCCGAAACAGACCCAAAGAAATCCAAAGAATACAAGTGACCCCAATGGCGCACTTCCCGCAACATGCCGCTGAAGCCTTCTTCTCTTGGTGGCACTGCCTACCTGAGCGAGCAAGCTAACTGTTCGTGGGCTTGTTGAAGAAGCGGCAATAAAAAAATATGGTAAATCTATTTGAATGAACTGGGAAAAAACAAAACTCTTCATCTATTGCCTAGGCATGCAGTGAAGATGCTTTTCACATACAACTTCTGGGTGTTGACATCTTGATGCAGCACATATCCATCTAGTTTCTCACAGTCCATGAGCTTTACTCCAGGGATACCATGGCTGAAAATGTTCCAGCAAGACTCGGAAAGTTGAGAAACCGCAAAAGACTCATCCTCAATACATGCCCCTTTGCATGGCCCCAAAGAATCATCATCATCATCGTGAGGGCAAAGTTGCAGGCATTCAACATTACCAGCTTCTTTCTTCAACTTGTCCTTCCATAACCTTTTGTGCCTCTCTCTTTGCTCATGAGCTAGAAGATACCTTTGGTCATGCTTCCTTTGTGCTAAGACCCTAACACCACACAGCTCACACCAAAATGGATGCCTGCTGTCGAAATCATTCAAACGTCTGTAGATTCCTGCCCTTTGAGTGTTTACCCAAGCATCTATGTCCATCATCCCTTCACGTTCACGTCTATTAGGTCTACCCCGATGTGGCTTCTTGAGTGCTCCACAATCCTCTGTCAAAACCACATTCTTGGGTGCTTCACAATCCTCTGTCAACACCAAATCCTCACGCTCTGCCGATTGTGAGGTGGAATTGGCAATTGGTTCTTCTTGCTTTTGACCTCCACCCCAGATACCATCCAACATTTGATTGCATATGGAACATTTCACATAGTTGGAATTGTGGAAAGCCAAGCAAAACTCATCCCAATGCCCTGCCCCTGGTGGCTTCTTCTCTCGGTAATGGGAAATCTGGAAGTTCTTGTTGTGATCAAAGCCTAATTCCTGAAATCTGGCCTTTACACTTTTCAAGATTTCACTGCGGGATTTCTTCTCATTTTTCTTTTTCTTTTGAACTGGTTGTTTTGGGTCATCTGGTGTGTTCTCTCCAGCATCTTGTCTAACATTTCGAATTCTCTTTCTGGATGGGACAGGGGTCACCGGGTCAAGTGGTTTTTCTGGCGTGCCTTGAGCTGTGACTCTTTGAGACTTCCTGGGCGGCGATTTTGATGAAGGAGAAAGCTCCCTTTTCACCACAGTTTCAACCACTTTCTGCTGACTATCTACCTTCTCTCCAGAAGCATCTTCAGAATCCTCAATGTTCAAATTTTGCACTAGCTGCTTGATGAGTTCATACGATATATCATCTTCAGACAATGCATCAGGAAGCTCGCCGTGCTGCTTGTAATGTTCAAGGACAGCGAGCATGCTTAGAATCACTCTGTGACCACAAGACCATGTGTCTTCTTGCATGGGAACCAACATAAACATTGGATCTGGTGGTGAAGAAGCAAGCTCGGGGTTCCTTTGAAACCATGGGTGCTGAGCAATGTGATGCATAACCGAAATGACGGCATCCAGGATCTGTTGGTTTTTTAATCCATCGGAAATCAAAACCTTTTGGGTACCCAGCTTGTAAAAGAAACAGGCCCAATGCCAATCCGTGTGAACAATACCACATATCACTTCAGCCCTGTGGTGCAAATCCAAACGGCCTTGGTGTGCCTCTGATAACCCATCAAAGAAAGCAAAATAGCGTGGCCACTTCTCACCCCAAAGCTTGTATCCCACACTAGCACCCCCATGAAAAAGCTGCCCCAAATCCGTACGATGATCCATCTGCAATCTCAATGGCCTAAATGGTCTCAAAAGGCTCTCTTCTACCCTCTCGCAGTCATGTTGTTCGAAAGCTGTCCATGCAGCCTGCATCCAGTCTGGCATGTCTTCTAAATACCCTTTCGCCTTGTTTGTCAAAGTGGGAGCAAACTTTTCAATTTTTGGCGCCCACAATGGCTTGCTTTTCAAGAATGCAATTGGGTCCTCCACTTTAAACGAGAGAAGTTGGTCATCAGACAAATGGTACCAAGATCCCAAGTCATTGGGGTTCTTCTCGTGAAAAATGATGAATGCCACTACTTCCTGCAATGATACTCGCCGAAAACGCATTGCATCAACATAATCCAAGCTAGCAAGAAGGTCCCTCCAAGATGGATTGTCCCATTGAAGTTCTGGCTTCCATTGGCACATCGACATCTGGAGCACTTGCCACGGTTTCCGGACATTGTACGGCACAATCGGCACCTGCCACGGTAGTTGACGCTTGGTAATTTCTGCTAGGGGGGAGGCAGCATTCTGTGGTATTCACCATGTTTTAAGACCTAACCCCCCTCCAAAATTTCACCATCTGTTTTTCCCTAATTCTTTTGCTTTCCAGCGGATAGAAATTCAAGGGGGGGTAGGCTGGGTTCTGTGGTCTTTACCAATAGTTTGCACGTACCCCCCAGAAAAAAATCACAAATAGCCTTGCTCATGCAAATCCACCATTCATCACTAGCAAGATCTTGGAATTTCTGAAGGGGGGTACGTTCAATGAATGGTATTTACCAATGTTTCCATCCCTACCCCCCCATCCAAAATTCAATCCAAGGCAGGCTACCTTCTAGCACATGGATTTGCCAAAGTACAAATGTATAGGACCTGATAAGGTATGCTATGGGCCACCTATTTTCAATGCTCTGTCGATTCCAGCAATTGTTTTTTTTGGGGGGGCCAGGCTTGATTCTATGGTATTTAGCATGGTTTGGACCTACCCCCCTCCAAAAATTGCACCTTACACTATACCCATTTTCTGTTTATGACGCATTCCTAGAAAACCCAGTGGGGGTAGGGCTGTGATCTCTGCTATTCTCCATGGTTTGGACCTACCCCCCTCCAAAATTTCACCTTACACTAAGTACACTATACCCATTCTCTGTTTATGACGCATTCCTAGAAAACCCAGTGGGGGTAGGGCTGTGTTCTCTGCTATTCTCCATGGTTTGGACCTACCCCCCTCCAAAAATTTCATACTGCATCATCCTGCATTGTTCATCTTTTGATGTTTATGTTTGAAATGAATAGCTGAAGGGAAGCAAGGGATGGAACTCATCAAAACATGAACCCTCCCATGCAAGACATCTCCAACGGGACACCCTATTCAATACAGGATCTGGCATAGTTATTTTCATGGGGGTCTGTTGGTAAAGTCCTGTTCAGTTTCTCCAAGATCCCTATAAAAAAACATACCGCCTGCTCTTTCTTGATCCCGTTTGGCTCTGCTTTCACCTGCAAGGCCAAGATCGTGGACTCAGCTTTTGGCGATGCTTTGCCTTGTTGGGGTGGGAATGCCCTACAAGCTCATCAATGTTGGGCTTTAAAATGAACATGTTTCTGTTAAAATTTTCCCTTAAAGAATGGGGGGTGGAAGGCGCATGTTTCCCCCCATTTTTTGCCCCTGCATTTTAGAGAATTTTGGGCTCAAATTTCCCCTATAATATAAAGAGACCCAAGCTCCTTGCAGAACCCACAAAGATGGCCTGCACTCCCTTGACTCGGTTTTGCTCTCGCTCCTGGCACTGGTAAAGTTGTTTCTTCAAACACGACCGAATGGAATTCAAAAAGCCGAAAAGGTGCCAAGAGCTGCAGCCCCAATTCTTTTTCCAAAAACAGGTGGACTCAGCTTCATCATCATCATCATCGTCATCATCTCATCAGGGTTATTCTTCAAAAAAAGGGTGGGTCAAATTTGGCGATTCTTCTATACAATGAGTGGCCGACACTGCATTTTATAGAGGAACATGTTGCATGTATTTAAGAAGCTTGTGGGGTACCAAAATGACAGGCGACTTTTTGCTTCCTTTTTCAGACTAAATTTTAAGGAAAAAAGTCGCCCTAGTTAATGTCGCCACAAGCCTTCCTGAATACATTCAAGGAACATGGGTTTCAAATCATAGACCCATCAAATAAAGAGGATCCCCATTCCCCGTTCTTCGGCCTGCTCAACCTTGACAATCGGCTTGGCTTCTGTCGTCCCAACCTCAACGCGGAGAAAAGGAGACGATTTTTTCCATCAACCGTATCAATACCAAAGAAACTTAGATCAAGAGACAGAAAAGATGAGATAAGAAATATACATATGAACAAGGCTGTACTTGTAAGTTTTTTCATTGTCACACAAAAGTTCCATGTCGGGCTTTGTCTTTTTCTTCTCACTATTACATCTATCGCGAAGGTGCTTCATTTGAACTGCATCATTAGGCAGAAACACTCCCACAAGTCTCTGCCACTACAGCCAAAATTTTGAAAGCAAGTACATGACAACCACACACAAACAAAGGCCACAAGTAAAGGAAAAGGCCTGGTGTGCAGTGTATTGTACACAGAAAATGAAAACTCTAAAGTTCAAGCTGCTTCAATCTGAACTACCACCTTCATCGTGCCGGTACATCCTACGCAATATTTCACGACCCTCAACAGTCACCCACATAGGAATGCATGGCTTCCTGAGGAAGTTGTCAGGTGGAGGAATATGAATCACCCACCCCTTGGCACGCATGAATCGCTTGACCTCCTCATACTTTGCCTGCTGCATCTTGAGCTTGCCCATGCTTACACTGACACGCCTGCTGCTCTCTACTTTAGCAGCCTCCATGTCGATTCGGAATTGTTTGCTCTTGTAAGGTTTGATCTTCTGAAGCTGGGGACAAGTATCAGCAACTGGTAATGGGCAACGCGGCATGGCAACTGCTAGCTCTAAGGGTTTGCTGCTAACTTTGAAGGGCCAAAACAAACTGAGCAAAAAAAACATATGAGAATGTGACATGAAAAGTGCATTCCGCAAATTTCTGACATTTCTGACCGACTAGACCCAATCATAGCCCGTGAAGAATTTTTTTCCATGAGAAAACCCGAGCAACGGAATGCTGGCAGTTAGTTGGCTATGTTGAAGTATGTTGAAGCCACCATCAACAGCCTGCAGTCAAAATGCTGAGTACGAACGTTTGTGGCCCCCAGCGCAAAATGTCATCGGCTGTTTGGAAAGCCCTCTTCAGCTGCAATTCAAGATGTGAATGAATTAATGCTAGGAATCTAGCACCGCCGGGAATTTTCAATGCCATAGCGGGGTCTCTTATTGAATGGCCATTGTGTGGGAAAGTTGCCCAACCCAAACACTGAATGCCAGCTGGTTTTTCATTGAATATGAAAAACACCAAAACCCTGCAAAAAGATTTGCTTCTAGCCACTCTTAGCTGCAGGTTTCTTGAAAATTTTCTTAGCCACTCCTTTGGCCTTCGCCTTTGCAGAAAATGCCTTCGGCTTTGCTGCTGGACGACGGCGGGGTTGCTCATCACCATCACATCCATCACTATCACTATCATTATCGGAAGGTGTTGGAGGTGCGGATGAAGTTTCATAGTCCAAATGCTCAAACAACTGGTAGAGTAGCAATTTGGATTGGGCATAACTCACAGGATGACTACCACCAATCAGGAATTGGCAACGAAGTGGATGGTACATCACAGGCTCATTCCTAGCCACTGCTTTCCTAATTTTCGTGATCACCGTGAAAACGCTTGCCCTGACATCTGTGTCTTCTGTATGGATCACTTCCTGGGTGAAAGGGTTTTTGACAATCACCTGGCACTGCGTATTGTCACCACCATCGCCCATGCATTCCAAAGACAGAATCTTCTGCGCAGGATGAAAAGGAGCATTGTGGGGCACGAAAACCTTTGCATGAAGGTATGCAGCCACATTCATGGTGGTGTTAGTAACCAATGCCCACAAACCAAGGCTGCGAGGAATGTTAGGGAAATCGTCCTAGACAGGGAAGCCACGCTTTGGTGTATAAACTGTGCACATACGCTATACCTGCATATATGGTGGAACACCTCAAAACATTTCAAAAAATATGATATCTCCTGGTGCTACCAGTACCTGTGTTTGAATTTCATCCAAAACACGAATAAACAAGAATGTACACAAACACAAAGTCATCAACACTCAACACAACAACTTTTTGACAATGTCTCCTGTGTCTTACGGTATGAAACCCAACCAGATCCAAGACCTTCAGTAATGATGATCGTATCCAAAGAGCAAAGGATCCTTTCCTGTTGTTTCTGGCCAAGCGAAGTGTAGTCTCCATCCGTTAAGTACTGGACACCATCAGACGAATCAACTTCAGCAATCAGGATTTCTCTGGACGGCATGACTAGTCATTGGTACTCAATCCAAGGAGCGGAGCCAAAAGGTCTCAAAGAAAAAACAAACTGCAACAAAACAAACATACGAACATTTAGCCACCATCAGCTTTCTGGAACTACCCTTCAAATCAAATCCAACCTGAAACTTGTTCCCTGACGGCCCCAACATTGTCTGGTTTCTCCGGCAAAGGATCATCCAAGCCTTGCAACGGGCGCCATCCAGAGAGCAGTCGTTAAACGAATGTCAATTTGACCATCTTCTAGTCTGAGGAATTGGCTAGGCCTAGGCAACTCTGCCAAAGTTTCCTGGAAATATATTCATACAAATTTTAACAATCAAAAATGCCACCAGACCTGCCAAACAATCTGAAGTCTGTCCTTCAAACCCGCTTCCACTGAAGTGGCCTGGGCAAAAATTCTCTAAGTATGAGCATCCCCCAAACACTTGAAAACATTACAAACAATGGAAAAAATCTGCAATGGCAAAACAAAACCAGGTACCCAACCCCAGCTAGGCCACCGGTGCCCTTGAAAGGAACAGGAACATGTTCTTCAGATGGCAGCGTAGCATCTTTCACCTGTGGACGAATGGGCGGGGCGGCCAATGGTTATGGTTTGATGATACCTACAGAGGCCTCTAGTTTTGAAGCATCGTTGGTGCGTGCAACCTCATCATCTCAAAGCCAGCTTTGACATGAATTGAAAAAGAATGAAGCACCCATCACTGATAATCCTGGGTAAACTATAAGATACTATACTTCACCAACCCATACTTAGGCCACGATTGGAAAGTTTCCCTTACTAAGCCAACTTTAATACGAGGTCGGCTGAGGTCGTTATAGTTTGCCCAGATAATTACACGCTGATCAGTTAAGAGATGTTAAGTAGCTGAAGGTCGCACTGCCCCCGTATCTGGACAGCTGGATTCCTTGATGTCAACCTGCCAACCAGGAACTAAGGCATGCAAAAATCGAAGGGAGCCCGCGAAAAAATTAATCATTAACCTAACATCAACCTCACCAAACCAGACCTTTGCCGCCACAGCAGGTCCATCCAATCCATCCTCAGGAGGATTTCTACCGCTCTTCCAGGGCTTCTACTTCACATTTCACCACCCCACCAAACAGTCACCCAAAACCATCCAACAGGAATGCAAATATTTTGGGGGCTGTATTTTCTGGATTGTCTGGATTGGACATCTGGGCAATTGCTATGCTAAGGGTCGTCTCAAAAAAAACAGGATCTGGGGCGCAAGCCCCAAATGGAACAGAAACTGCCGCCGGCACCACATGTGCCTTCAAGGAAAAAAACAGAACATCATGGAAAACACCAAATGGGTGCCCTTGATCAAGCATCCCCTTGAATCCCTCTGGGCACCCTACTGCTTTATGAGATGGCAGCATAGCATCTTTCACCTGTGGACGAATGGGCGGGGCGGCCAGTGGTTATGGTTTGATGATACCTGCCACAGCCTCTACTTTTGAAGCATCCTCGATGGGTGCCACCTCATGATTGATGGTCTGTGATGTTGTTCTCAAAAGTTTGAAAAATCCCGCAAAACATGAATCATTAACCTAACATCAACCTCACCAAACCAGACCTTTGCCGCCACAGCAGGTCCATCCAATCCATCCTCAGGAGGATTTCTACCGCTCTTCCAGGGCTTCTACTTCACATTTCACCACCCCACCAAACAGTCACCCAAAACCATCCAACAGGAATGCAAATATTTTGGGGGCTGTATTTTCTGGATTGTCTGGATTGGACATCTGGGCAATTGCTATGCTAAGGGTCGTCTCAAAAAAAACAGGATCTGGGGCGCAAGCCCCAAATGGAACAGAAACTGCCGCCGGCCCCACATGTGCCTTCAAGGCAAAAAAACAAAACATCATGGAAAACACCAAGAGGGTGCCCTTGATCAAACATCCCCTTGAATCCCTCTGGGCACCCTACTGCTTCATCAGATGGCAGCATAGCATCTTTCACCTGTGGACGAATGGGCGGGGCGGCCAGTGGTTATGGTTTGATGATACCTGTCAGGGCCTCTACTTTTGAAGCATCCTCGATGGGTGCCACCTCATGATTGATGGTCTGTGATGTTGTTCTCAAAAGTTTGAAAAATCCCGCAAAACATTCATCATTAACCTAACATCAACCTCACCAAACCAGACCTTTGCCGCCACAGCAGATCCATCCAATTCATCCTTAGGAGGCTTTCTAGGCATCTAGGCAATTGCTATGCTAAGGGCCGTCTCAAAAAAAAACAGGATCTGGGGCACAAGCCCCAAATGGAACAGAAACTGCCGCCGGCCCCACATGTGCCTTCAAGGCAAAAAAAAACAAAACATCATGGAAAACACCAAGAGGGTGCCCTTGATCAAACATCCCCTTGAATTTGTCTGGGCACCCTACTGCTTCATCAGATGGCAGCATAGCATCTTTCACCTGTGGACGAATGGGCGGGGCGGCCAGTGGTTATGGTTTGATGATACCTGCCACGGCCTCTACTTTTGAAGCATCCTCGATGGGTGCCACCTCATGGTTGATGGTCTGTGATGTTGTTCTCAAAAGCTTGAAAAATATGAAGAATAAATGGGAATACGGCCCAGGCATATGGTAAGAAACTTTATTATCAAATGTTGTCTAGCTGAAGGCCCCACATCCCCAAAGTCTGGATTGATCGACACTGCGCTGGCCTGCCAAGGCAGCAAAACAAGGGAAGGAAAAGAAGTATTTGAAACAAATACGTTACCCCAGCCTCTTCCAAGGCTACAGACTTGTTCGATTCGTCCTGAATGAAAACTTTCCAGACATTGATTACACGGTAGAATGCCACATACGGGAAAAATTCTCGGACACCGGCCCCAGGAGGAACAAAGTCTGCAATGGGTAAGGCCTCTTGGGATTATGAACAAAAATCATCACGATAGAAAAATATAAACTGCATCATGGTTTCGAATTGAGAACCAGACTTCCTGATCTTTCTGATTGAATGGAACCACAGTGCGGTCAGGCTCGTTCTTCAAGCGCTCTACCTGATATCATATTCATTTCATGTCTACCCCAATCCCTTCTTACCGCCTGCGAAAAAATCCTCGTCATTCACTAACCAAGCAAACGCCAAGGGGCAAGCTCTAGCCTCAAAGGTGGATAAGGCCAGGATTTGTTAGCAGCCTTCTTCTTAGACGCAGCTGCGTAGGAGGCCACAGGAGGCCCCTCTGGAGGATACCAATAATCTGAGATGTCCAGATGTAAGGAGAGGTAGTTGTCAAGTTTTCTTATGCCCTAGGCTCCTAGGAAAAGGCTAACAAAAATACAGCAATAAACATCAAAAAATTCAAAAGTTCCCGAAAGCATGTGCAAGCCACAATCTGTGGCTTTGCCAGAAAGACGAATCCGCTTCTCGCAGTACCACATGATCCCCAAAAAGAGGAAAGCGCGTCCCAGAGGATATTAGGAAAAAGTGTTCAACACCTGTACTGTAATCTTGAAAGATGGTGGAAGATGTTTCAGAAAAACAAGTATCTTCCAATCAAAACTGTGTCTTATGGCAGTTTGCATTTCATAGTCATAGTCTTCGCATACATTGGGAAAGATATATTTAAATTATGTATATATATATATAAATATATATTTATAATTATATATACCTTATTATCTTCTTAGCCTTGAAACTCATGCCTCCTCAGTCCTTGAGCAAATATAAAGCAGTTGGAACATGGTGTTTTTACATGTTTTTACATACAAAAAGGTTTTAGAAATATTTCACTTAACCCCTCCCCCTACGTGTTTGGAAAACCTTCCCGAGGACTAGGGGGGGGGTCAAATTTCACGTTCTAAATGAAATATTCCTAGAAATTTCTTACGTATCGCCCCCCTGGATATTCCATATATAAAGGGGTGGTGATACCCTAGAAAATCCTGGCTCACCGAACGTCAGATGATGAGACAGGGGCATATCATAGAAACCACCACCTAGCTACAGTCATATCCTCATGAGAAGGTGTCAAAAAATGGATCCCCAAAGCCCTAGGCCTTTTCACCTCAGGAGGTGGTGTCTATAGGGTGGTCCCATCATTTTCTAGTCATACCGAACGTGAGGATCCTCTCAAAAGGTATTTGGATGATTTTGGAAGAAACCATGTCTGTTTTTAAATCAAAGTCATTCGCAAAATCGAGTGCCGAACCAGTTCTTCCTTCTTCACATTTTCCTGAAAGGAACGTCACGCCATCTGTCATTCACAGTGATCGAGAAAAACCCACATTCCACAAGCTACACTTTTTCCTACTTGGTGGTTGAAGCAACCCATTTGAAAAATCTGCTCGTCAAATTGCAGCATTTCCCCAAGGATCGGGTTGAACATACAAAATATTTGAAACCACCACCTAGTATATACCCTAGGGATCCTGGCTCACCGAACGTCAGATGATGAGACAGGGGCATACAATCAACTCCAAAACGGAAGGTATTTAGCTTCCATGAAACCATTCTCAGTTTCGGTGAGCCAGGATCTGTAGGGATATAGGATTATCACATTTTCAGTTGGGGATCTTTATTATACAAACCATTCTTTGCCATCTTTGCCACTATTACTAGGGATGTTGGCATCCCAAGGGTCAATAGTAGCCACCACCCAGCTACAATTTTCGCCTTGGGTATAACAACACCCCTTTCAATTTCATCAGCTGAACCTGAAACCATGTGAGCCTCTGTAAAAAAGACTTATCTTTCATAGANGCGGTGTCCATGGATGTTAGTAACTATAGTTAGTAAGTTGGTTTATAAGCTAGCTATGGGACTTGCAACCTACTTATATAGGGGTTATAAGTTACAATCTTCTAATTTGTACCCCTCTGAAGTTTAACAGCAACAGCCACTGAAAAGTTGCCTTCCGAATAGGAAAGGCTTGTCGGATGGGTGTTGATGGTTCAGAAAAACGATAATCATCGGTTGATATGGTAAATACGATTCGCACAAAATATTTAAAGTCCAAGGTTTGGAGGATCCGGAAATCAAACTCCTGAATTGATGATCTAACACATGAAATTTCACGTAGACTGGGAAAACCCATTTTTTTCTGGTCGTACGGCCTTGACCGTTTTTTTGGTCGTTACGGTTTACGGTTTTTTGGGGGTTATGGGTTTTTGGGTTCCCGATTAGCATCACAGCAGCTTCTCAAATTTTACCTGTGAAACGAACGCTCTGACGGATTCTCGGCTTCAGCAGACATTCAAGTCAGCTGATTGGGTTCTTTTTTGGTTGGCTTCTCAGTCTCAGTTTGCTGAGTTTTGTCATCGAAACTTTGTTTCTCCCAAGTTTTTCTTGCCATCACTAGATAGCGCTGCAAGACTCTAAGCCCCACTGTTTTTGGAGATATGCGTCGGCTGATGCGACAGCACCTGCCCACGAAGTCCTTAGAGAACAAAACGGCAGAGCCAATGACATCAATTACAGTAAGTATAGTTAACATAAAACACAATGAAGTATATTCAAATATGATATACGACATGGACACACTAAAAAAATCTTCTAAACATTTCAGAACATGAGTCTTCGTCAGCTTGCACCGATTCGCGCAAAATATTTAAAGTCCAAGGTTTGGAGGATCCGGAAATCAAACTCCTGAATTGATGATCTAACATATGAAATTTCACGTAGACTGGGAATCGCAACCTTCGTTGAACAAAACACGTGTGAGCCAAACGTGCGTAGAGCTCAAGCCATTTCCTGCCCCCAGTTCCAGCCAAAAATGCCTCATTGGGTTCCAGCCACAAACCTCCACAGTATAGAGTCGAGAACACTGTGTTGATAACGCGAATTGCCTCTAAAGACATGCAAAGAATTTCATTCGTTTGTATTTCTGCCTCTTTTTTTGTCAAGAACCATTCCAGAAATTTGTGGTACACATGGGTATCCGCAAACTTTGACCAACCTCCTTCGGGTAGAACTTGAAAACTGGTCAACCCAACTCTCTCTGATGTAAAGGAACCAGAATGAGGTAAAGAGCAGTCCCGACGTTTTGCCCACTTATGTAGGAACGAATTCAATTGGGAAATTTTGTCCTCCTTAGACCCGGTGAAAAGCGACAAGCATTCCACCAAAACTGAAGCAATAAATGTCCGTCCAGCACCACCATGGTAATTGTGCCACACATCCGCTTTGAAATAATCATGTGGACGATCAATGCAGTGGAAGAGCTGTAGGGGCGATGGCTCTGTAACCCAAGGATTAACAGTTGATGTTTTAGCCCAAAGTGCATCCGTGTTGAAATCTTCAAATGGCCCACCAGGCCGTGTGCCCGCCAAACACTTCCAGCAAACACCAAATGGATTCGCTGAGGGGTCAGCAGTACGCACTGCCCTTTGCCAATGTCTATTGAATCCCCCCGCAGTTCTGAGGAAAGGCATGTCGCCCTTTAGGCCCAAACAAACCAGATACCACTTCTCCCTTTGAAAGGTAAAACCTTCCTGCTGAAGACTCTTGAGATCACCCACCATGTTGCCCAACAACTTCTGGAAGTTCTCCTGAAGGTGCGAGCTGGCTGATATGGAAGGAAATTTACTAAATGGCTTTAAATTCGAACCTTCAAACCCAACAAAACATTTGGAATTGGGGGCTCAAACATTCATCATAAATTCAAAAAGATTCCATAAGCAAGATTCCGGCGTAGAATGGTAAAACCGCTTTGGCATTGCTGCATACAAAAAGCGGCTGTTGAAGGAGCTACCCTGCAAATTCACACCCATCTTGATCTTGCGGATTGAACGTATAGGATGTCTTTTTTGAAATGGCTTGCTGCCACGACCTATGGCTCCTTGAAGGCTAAGAATCATCACACCCGAACGTTTGAATCCCGGACCTTCATCTCCATGTATGTAAGTGGGTATCGCTCTACTTAGCGATAATTTACCAGCGGATGCGTCATCGTAAATTCCAAAGTCTGGCCACTCATATGCATAGCGTCGCCAAAACTCTAAAAGTGTAGATTGCAACCCTTCCGTCGGAGCATCCCCCACTAGCTTGCCAAGATTTTTGGAGTTAACTAAATACGCCATGGTATCTTTGATGCTGAGCACCGGGAAATCCCCATTCTCTCCCATCTCAATCCACGAGATTGGAATATCCAAGGCCAAATCATGTTTTTTGAACCTCGGGCCAACACAAGTAGAATGAAAAAGAACTCTTGAAGATCTTGAAGCACCCAAAAAAATGTACATATTTTTTTCAAACCATAGAGGCCATAGGCATACAAAAAATTGACTCAAAGCAAGCAGGGTTACAATTTGTGGCACTCGTCTTCTGCCCTTTTAACATTAACACGAGCCAGTCTTTCAGTCACCGGACAAGTTGAATCCCCAAACTGATCCACCGCAGCTCTGGACATGTCGGCCACAGACTTGGCAGTAGCCTCGGCGCCAAACAATTTCTGTTAAGGGTGGTTGTGATAGATGGTGTTTTTCCAAAGCATGCCCAGTAGTACCGTGCAATCTAGTGCATCACCGCATTTGTTTTCTCACTTTAAAGCTGAAGCGCTACATTGCTGTTTAATTAAACTTTGGTTTTTGCAAGGCCATCAACACACTGGAAGCATCAACAGCGTGGACAGACATGTACCATACTTCGATCTTGAAAAAAAATCCAACCATATTGCACGGTCGAACTGTAAAGTGCATGAATTACGGCTCATACTAAGCTGTACTTTGTTTGATCAGCATCATTCTGAAGTAGTTTCACTATCAAGGTCATCAAGGTCAAGGTTCAAGTCAGTAAGATAGTCGCAAATGGAGCCTAGCAATTTCTCCTTCAGCTGGCGCAAAACCTCCCGGGCTTCAAAGGCAGCCTTCTCAAACCGTCGTTTTGGCCAATCACAATCAGGTAAGAGGGGTTCACGAATACCAAAAGCCAAGTATTCACGGCGTAACTGTTCGAGCAACCGTGTACGCTTCTCAACCCTTCGAGAAGAATCCATGATAGGATAGTGGCACTAGCGACTTGCTGTTTGGGATTGAGCCTAGAAACTTGCCATGCGATGTGAGCTTCAAAACGAAAAGGTCTAACACCCTTGAATTCAATACGTTAACTCAAATGATCTCTAGCGCAACACTCTTGAAAGGTCCAAGGGTCCGGACACCAGAAGCAATGCATGAAGCCGCATGTTTGCCCATTGGGCCCACACGACCTGGCGTGGCAGTTGGCTGAGGTGTTAAAGGCGATGGCAATCCTTTCGCATTTTCAAGTTGAAGGTCAGCTGTGGTAGATCCGGACAGGGCTGGATATGCGGGATGATTCAAGAGGAATGTAGCTTAAGATTTAAGACGCTTAGGAGTTGAAGCAGTTGGACTTGCACAGCAGCACTTTTTTCAGAGTAGAGTTTTGGAGCTCAAAGCGTGTTCACGGTTGACATCTCGATTGCAACCACACGCTTCAACAGCTTTCACATTGCATCTATAAGCACAATCCGTTTCAGAATTGCGAAATATATTTCAACCCCCATAAATCACAAGAGATCTTCAACGGATCTGCCAGGCAGAAACTATCATTTTGCAGCCCTGGACTTGGCCTTTGCTTTGCCCTTGGCCTTAGCCTTAGGGGCCCTCTCTCGTGGCAACTCCCCCTCAGCGTCTTCAGCTTCAGCCTTCCGCTTCAACCGTTGAGCCCTGAGGAGCGGCCTCAGCTTATTATATAACAGTATGTTGTGGGTCTTTCCGGGGTTTTGATTTTGAACTCCAAGTATAAATCGACTTGAACTTTCAAATTCATTTCTCGGGTTTCTGGGGCAAGGGCTGGGCTGTGACTTCAGCTCGTGTAGCTTTGGCGCCCCTGGGGTACAGAGAGAGTAAAAACACATAAAACCAGCCTACTGAATATAGATATCGATCAGTTGTTTTGTTTTTCAAACTGTTGGGTCAACTTCAAATTTGAATTCAAGTTACAACACTTCAGCATATTCGAGCTGGTTCTTGATGTTCTTCAACAACCTGGGGGTAGGCCACAAGAAAACTACAGAACATATACATCACTGAAGCCATCTTTTGTTGAATGTGTTGATAGGTCAGGGGAATCAATGATTTCATTTGTATGGTTGAACTTTTTGATTTATCAAAGTAACGTATCTCCCGGCTTGTCACTTGCACGGAATCTCGCCAAACTTGTGGCAAGAGCGTCATAGTGATTGTCCATAGCTTCGAAGGTGGTCTTGAGCTGGGTCATCACACTGGTGGCCAACGAGTGGGGTGGTGGGTTTGAACAAAAACACGCAAAAAACAAAAAACATTGAGACCTGTTGTATCAATTCACCTTGCCTGGAATCAGCTTCAACTTTGCCATGAATATCCCTCAACTTTGAGGATTTGTTTAGTAGGGCTTCCATTGACTTCATCAGCAGGGTGGCGGTCTCCTAGAACAAGTTGTGGTAAGGATGCAGAGTGATTAATGAAAACAGCAACCTTGACATGTAAACTCTATAGGCTAAACCTTGAA
>DF242140.1:0-62545 GCA_000507305.1 Breviolum minutum Mf 1.05b.01 | reverse complement strand
TCAAGCAAGGCACAGCGCAACGTAAGACTTGGAAGCCTGCAAGCCACCAGGCCAAACTCAAGAAAAAAGTGTTTCGGACGCGCATGCGAAGCCCCAGCAGGTTTTAAAAATAAGCCTCTTCTAAGCGCGCTCCCCCTTAGCGAGGGGTCGGCGGATACACGATATGTACTGTATTATTATTATATTATTACCGTATATATAGTGTATCTTTGCAGCATCCTACCTGCAATTCCTAAAACAATGAAATTTCGCGAGATCAAGCCTTCCAGTTCGGTAAAGTTGCCATCACAACCAGCGGCAGGATGAAATAGAATTTGGTCAGCTAACGCTTGGTGCACAAGGTCTGTGCGGGTTGGGGGGGGGTACTTGGGCAATAAACAAATGAAATGAACATCAAGGCGTTCCTGCAATCGACATAAAATCACTGCATTGCTGGCTTTTAGACACAAAAGACGAAGGATATCAAAGTCTTGAAACTGTCGTGAAATTGTGGATGTATGTCTATGTTATGTAATCATATCCTCCAATCATTGCAATTTGATTGAGATTCCAAGACAACGGGATCATGTTTCCACAGCGGATATATTTGCAAGGAGGGTTGAGGTCCCTCGCAACCGCTTTAGAAATGGTCTTTCCAAGATATTTGAAGGAGGTGGAAGTGCCGAACCCTGGAAATCTTATCGGATCAAGAACCATTCTGACGCTTGCTGTGTGCTTGGGTTCGTTGATGGATGTTTGATTACAAAATGTCATGGACCTTCAGACATTTTTGGCTGAAGTGGTTCGAAAGTGACATTTGAATCCGTACGGGCCGGTTTTGGGTTTTGAGTCTGGGTTTGCCAGGTGTTGTGCCCATCTCCCTGAAGAACTCTTCAGCGGTGGAAGGGACTCACTATGCCACACAGCTGCAAAAACAATGAGATGATTTGACCTTTGGTTTCCTGTCCGACATGCTTTCTGTATGGCAAACAGTCCGACGGTGTTGTCACCGCAGCGTCTCCCCTCATCCAAGGTCAATCTGCAGCCTTACCCAGAGTTCAGCCTCTCCCTTTTGGAAGAGCGCACGGACACAGAAGCTTGTCCAAATAGCCGTGGTGAAGGGTTCCAGGGTTGACTGGATTGACTAGATTCACTGTGATTCTCAACGGATCGGTCAGAGTCCAATGGCTTCAAACTTTTGCTCTCAAGTCATGCTACATTTTCGTACATTTTCCCTGTTGCGCGCACAGGTCTATGATGCAGATTACGACGCCACTGCGTTACAGCCAATCTCCTTGCAGCAGTACCGGCCTTGGACTTTTTGACAAAAGCCCAAGGGCAGCATCAGCATGTCAAGATAAGCTTAAAAAAGAGACGGGAAGCAAGCAAAAGGGGTTATACCCGCTCAAGAAAGCCGCCCTGCGAGGAGGTATCCACTGCAGAATGGGCCAAATTTCTTGCTATGTCATGATGTGATCTCTTCATCATCACTGTCGGCTAATGGGATATTGCTCAGGTATCAGCTGGCGATTGGTGGTGTTACCGAAGCTCAAGCAGCACCATCTGCTACCATGGGGGGTGCCAAGACGGCTCTCATGGGAGCCACTCAGAATGCAGCACAGATGGCCACTTGGCAGAGTAGTCGAAGCAGCTGGTAGGGGAATGGATGAAGGATACACTGATACAGGCTTTCCTACTCGTAGTCAGTCTTTAGTATGCAGCCGGCAATGTGGCATTCAAATCCCAAGTCCAGGCTCTACCCCACCAAACAAGTGAAGGCGAAAAAGGCGTTGGTCAGCCTAATTCAACACAATCTTTTCAATCTTAACCCTGCAGAGTCAGTGATTCAGCTCTTCAGTCGAAGATTTGGAAGCCTTGCCAAGCCAAGGGCACACAGAACGAGGATGAAGATGAAGAGTCCAACTCTCAGGTCTACAAGATTACAGTGTGGGCGCCCAGAAGGAGTCCGGCATCTGTTTTGGGCGATTTCGGCAGTTGGGAAAGAGACTTGCATTTCTGGTGCCTGCTCCGTGGCTTTTGTCCCCGCAGTCTCCTCAAGTTTGCATGTTTGCATCGAACTATCCATACTGTATTGAGGTTCAGCCAAATTACACTCTCCAGTTGCAGCTTACCTACAAGCCGACGGATTTGGGCCACTTGTCCTTTGCATTTTTTGTTTTGTGCGTTCTCTTCTGAATTATTTGACACCGAGATGGCGCTTTGACATGTTTGTGGGCCGCGTGCCAGTGGTGGGTGACACTGACAAGTATTGATGCACAGTGACGCTTCGAAGGTCAGCACTTTTTCGAGTTTCCTATCGTTGCAGCTGGTGGTGGAAAGAGCGAAGGCCTGCGAAAGGCTGGGAGCGAAAAGGGTTTCGTCAATGACGTTATCCACCAACAAAAATCAGATTGAAATTGAAATGCACAAATCACAAACCCATGAAATCATTCTTGCAAATGTGTTTCAAAGTGCTTTGAATTTATCATTGCGCTAGAGTCTCTAGAGTTTGGAACATCGAGTTTGAGAGACTCAGCCAGATGTCCTTCTACAAGTTGCAAATCGTTGCAATGCAGACTGACTTGGAATGATTTATATAGACATTGTGGGATTTTGCATTCAAATTGTGCCTGTCTAAAACAGTCTGTATATAAAACAACTGTAAACAGTCTCCATGAAAAGTCCAAATTCTGGCCTTGTTCTCAGGTGGTACATGCAGAGGCACTTCGGCCGCGAATGCTGTTCAGCCCCTTTGCCGCAACGGCCGCAACGGCTAGCGGTGGATGGGTGCAATCAGGGGTGCCAAGAGGAACAGCTGTGGTGGTCAAGTCATGTCAAGTTGCTGAGGTGCCACTGACTTGAACTTTAAGACCAAGGCCGACAGGGTTTGAATGTTGGTCAGTCGGTTTCTTGAGGATACATTTGATGACTTGAGTTTTGGTCTGATTCTAATTCCTCAACAGTACATCAACAGTACTAGGGGAGTATCCATGAGTATCCACTATTTAAGTTTGTACACAAGGCTACCTTGTATGTGCACAGGACGAGGCATTCTGTTTTCGGCGTTGGCTCAGAATCTGATTGATTGAAGCTATGCAGAAGCAAAAGTATCGCATGGGCACCTCATGACACTACAGAACTGGGGCTTTTCTTGAAACTTCCAGAGATGTGAAAAGGATTGAAAAGGCATACTTATACATCTCCCTCTCTGGCTTCAGAACTGCCGGCATGTACGTATATATAAGTCATCAATAAGCGGTCTCATTAGACTTCTTTTTGAATAGCTTTTATTGTCAATTTCTTCAAGAATCCAGGATAGCTGCAGTTGCACATCTTGAGACATTGTGCAATGTTTGTTAGGTAGGACGAAGGATCAATGGAGTGCGAGGTTTGTGTCATCGGTTTGGGGGTCTCGTCGATTCCTCTCTTGAAGCTGTTGCAGCAGAGTGGCACGGATTTTCGTGTTGTTACAAGCACAGCCTTCGGCATTTGGACAAAACTGGCGGATGCTGGAGAGAACTTTGACCTTGTGACCACCATTGAGTCCACAAACTACAGCTGGTGGGACTCTCTGACTGGCAGTTGGTGTTTTTACATTGTGGATCTTTTGAAGCAGTGTTCGAAGTTGTGCCTGAATCCTGAATCATGTTTTTGTTGCCCTGCGACTCTTGCTGCAGATATGCATAGGTCATGCTCGTTGCTTAATTCTCTTTTCAGGATGTCTTCCCTAGGGGTCATGGAAGCGTTGTTTAAGGCTATTCCGTTTTTGGAATCCATAAAGGCAGATGTAAGTGTCACGATTTTTCGAAGTTCCGCAGTTCCTGGGTATGATTGGTACTAGATTGATATATCCAAGCTCTGCAGCCGGCAGCCGATCATGACAGCCAGGATTACGACTACGACTTCCCCTTTTACACCGCACGGTCCTACCACGAATCTCTCTTCCAGTTTACTTTTTGTCACCTTCTTGCTGTGTTTTATTTTGTTTTTTTCGTTTTGAACGGCAGGAAGATTACTGTATATCAGATTATCCTTTTTGGAGCAAAATCCTTGTTGCATGGTACATTTCCATGCAACTCAGGAAAAACTGCTTGCGGAGTTGACCCCAGAGTTGAACGACAGAGTCCAGTATGCGCAGGTTTCCTGTGTGGAGGAGAAAGATGGAAAGTATCGTTCTTTGATTGAAAATATGACATAGTCTGTAATTTAAAGTCATGTTGGGCGATGTTCAAATTTCTACGACAGTCGGGTATCGTGACAAGCATTTTGAAAAGATGCTCAGGTATATTTGGACAAGATGGAGAGCTCTTGGTGTCTAGCTCACATCTTGTTCATTCCGTGGGCTTCTCACCCGACAAAAACATCTTGCCCAACTTGGGCCGCATTGCAGAAGCTCAAAAGGATGGTGGTGGAAAGCACTTTCTGGTCTTTGGGCTTCCAGGCAGAGCAAGTTCGGATCGTTGGATGGGTGTCATTTGAAGTCAGTTGCTACAATTTATTAATACTACGGCCATTAAATTCACAGCGGATGGTCTTGGAAGGTGGATCAGACCTTTTGCAGCTGAGGTTCAGTGACACCACCAATCTATACATTTCCCGCCTGATCCATGCGGGTCACCGTGTGACCTTGGCCTGTCGACATTTCCACGTGGTTGACAAGATTGGCAGCACTCATGGCGACTTTTTTCAATTTGCGATTGAGAGTTGTTGGAGTTTGTGGGCTTCATCAATTGATGAGAGTGAACGCATGTAAAAAGCCTACGAAACGTATGATACATCATGAAACATCCAAAGTTGTACTGGGGAATGATTTGGAATGATGGCAAGGCAGTGAGGTTTCGATCTTGAAGCAAATGTCGAGCAAGGTGGATGTAGAGCTGCTAATCCCTGCTGATCGCTACTGGTATTTTGAGTATCCATCATGTAAATGTCGCTAAGGCAATGTTGGAGGTCCTTTTGACCAGTACGAGCCGATGCAACACTGGACTGGCCGCAGTTTACCTCCCAATGTGACAGGCAGGGAGTCAGGGAGTGAACACAACTTTTGAATACTTTTAAAACTGTAGATTCATATGACAAGTGACATGTGATAAGGAGGACAGGATGCACATCTGCGAGACACACATTGGTATGATAGAAGAAAGGTCTAAAACCTAAAGGTGCCAAATCGAAGTTACTCCTATGATTCCATACTATACACTCAATACTCCTTGCTTGCGAGGTGTTTTGGTGCCTTTGCCCATCAAAGGGGCTAAAGTTGGAAGTCCCTCTTGGATTGCTGGAAAGATCACCTCTTACGTGGCTGGCTTGGTTGGGCTGAAGCAAGTGGTGGACTTGCGGAAGTTTGAAGCTTGGCAGATGTAATTGTTTGCAGGAAGGTCCGCAAATGCAGATCGGTGGATTGAATCTTACCGACTTAAATGACCAACCTTTACCAAAAGTATCAATTTTGGTGCACACTTGGGGAAGAAAGGGATGGGAATCTCCAATAGGGTTCATGTTGGCATTTCCTTAGCCCCTCACCACAGGTAGGGCTCCCAGATACGCCTGCACCACTGCAGGATACAGAGTTTCAGTCAAAAGCTGGTGGACTTGTAACGGATGCTTGTCGGCATGATGTGGACTTAGCTGGTTCGTCCGTCCATGATCGTGTATGGATAGACAATATAAATCCGATTGAACCTGAAGCTAATTGAAAACAGTGGCAGTGAGGGAAAGGAGGGAGGCCGGGAGGCCCTATGAAATATTTATGGACTTCAGACTTCAGAAGGAAATCATCGAAAGCTATTGTGTTCAAGCGTAAGTAACTTAAGTACATGTTTATCTATCTGACTTGTGCTTGAGTGGAGTTTGCAGACGCAGAAGTTGGTTGACATCCAGTATTCATTCATTCGTATCATTAATCATTCCCTATCAAAGATCTCACTGGTGTCGTGATATTTTCATTGAATGTTTGAGGGTGACCCAGACTTGTCCGTGTCAAAAAAGATGTGATGCTGTCAGACTGTCGAGCCAGGATGGCAAGGCCGATGTGCCCGGTGGGTTGGGCTATCTAGTCAAGCAATGGCCAGTGGATGAATATGTTCGCTTTTACAATGATGAAAAACATCAGAAGAGAATGCTGGAGGAGGGTATCTTTTTGAACGATATCTACTTCTTCATTCAGCAAGGCTTGGTCAAGCTGTACCATCGTGATGAAGTTCAACACATTTCTGGAAAGAAGTACCGACTCGGTGATGAAGGTGACTTTGATATAGATGTCTTTGATCCTGTAGTATTTGCATCTGTCTTCAAACTCCACTTTTGTTTCTAGGGAGGCTGCAGGACTCTGGATTTGTATCACGTGGAGATCTTGACGTTCTTGGGGGGTTCTAGATTTTCAGCCCTAACACCTACAGCTGCCAAACAATGGACGCTAGAGAAGTCACGTTATTCATCAAAATAGATCAACATGCTTTCAGCTCGGATCGACCTGGACTAAAAGACTCAGCTGGAATGCCTTCCTGCATCCCCTTAAGAATCCCAGAAATACTTTTGGTCTCCGAACCAAACCACTCTCAATTTTACTAGTTACTGGCCTTGGACAGCCAGTTCTCAGCCAAATTGACGTTGTTTACCCAAGGTGATGAAATGGAGTTTGACGAGGTGTTCTTTTGCCAGGAGGCCAAGCATAACGTGCTCCAGATGCCGAATTTCTGTCCGAACTACTGCTACACAGATCACATGTTTGGCATTTGGAACAAGAAGCAGCCGAATATGTATTTCCTTGGAACAACGAGGCCCTACACTGGTGCTTTTGGATGTAACTGCTAATAGTGCATAGCTGCAGAGTTTTTGATTTTTATTATTTGGGGTTGGGCAGTATTGGTTTGTGTCATTGTTTTTGTCATTTACTAATCAAGGCATCGCAGAAGTGAACGCAATGTTCGTTCACAGGATGATCACTGATGCGCAATTTGCGAGAGGAATCTCTGATCAGTTCCCAGCTTACATGCATAGACAGAGAGTCACGCATTACGTGCAAGCCTCTGAACCAGATAAACTGCATGTGCACTGGGCCGGAATGTGTACTGTCTTTGCTTGGGATCATCGCTTTTTGTTCCAGTCTGTTTTAAGTGATGATTGGAGTGATTGGAGATGTTAAAAATTCTGTTTTTTTTCAAGCTTCTGTCGAGAAGTCGTTTTCCATTGGTCCGTTTGAACTTTCGCGGGTTGCAATTGGATCTTCTATGATCTTCTGGCCAGTGAGGCATATCCTGCGTGTGTCGCAGGTCTTGGGATGTGAACTGAGCAAAGAGGGAGCAAAGAGACATGGACTGGAGAAGGAATGGATGACGGGTCCTATCAATGCGCTCCGCTGTCGCATTGTTGGCCCTTACGCCCTGCCAGATGCTGCGGCAAGATACAGGAAGTCGTGTGAAAAGTTGGGGACCAACTACATGTACCTCAACATGATCTATCGAGTTTGGGGGGACACTTGTCTGAAAAAGGAAAGCACCGGAAGTTCAGGGTCCTTGAGAGGAAGGCTACCATATTTTTGTGACAAATTTGTTGACTTCCATTCAAGCACAACCAGTGCAGATTTGCTTCAGTTTCCATCCGGAAAAGCTCCAGTCTGTCCGTCTGTCCTCCCACTGCTTTATGTTTGTTTGGCTTTTGAAGTATTTAGACAGAGCCCAGCAACCGCGACAACAAGGACCGGCTAGTGGTGGCCAGTTGGGTCTTAACCCTACTTCTCAATGCCGGCATGACATGGAATACCATGAATCCCGTGGAGCAAGCCATGTCAGCTGGGGTCACGTATTTTCTGGCCACCAAATCAACCGCCATGAGCCAGATTCGTGGCTCCTCGACCAAAAAATGTGATACATTGACAGTAGATGGCTAAAGGTTTTTTGCTAGCATCGATTACTTTAAGCTGAGACATTGAATGGAGAATTGATTGTTAAGGCTTCTAAGGAAAATCAATATACGCTCTTTGACAGCTTTTTCTGTTTAATTCGAGCGTAGAGAGTGTAGATACTGTGTAGATCAGATTATGTATCTTTTTCTTATTGTTAAATATATGTCAGCCAGGCTTCTTGTTGATGCTGGCGTTTGACAGCCTTTATCATTCGCGTGCATGGGTCATGCTGTTTCTGAACGTGCTGCAGCTCCTCTTCAGTATTGTTTGTCTTACACAGGGAACTTCCTTCGGAGCCTCAGACATTCTTAGCTGGCACTTGGTCTATTTTTCATTATTTTTCCAAGTCAGTGCAATGGCTCCTGATGTCAGCACTTGATATTGAAAATCCCCATCATCCAATACTCTGATTCTCTAGGGTTGTGTTGGGGGGTGGCTTGAAAATTTGAGATGGGTCTCCCAATGTCTCCAACGCTTTTCTTGTGGGCGAAACTATGAAGGGGGTTGTGATCCGTAGACACTCCTAGATAGGCTCCTTCTGTCCCTGAACCAGCTTCCAATTGAAGGAGTGCCTCTGTTGGTTCGCTTGGGCGTTGTCACCGACGGCGTGTTCTTAGCGCTGGGTTACACTAGCTTCCCTCGAGCTTTTTTTGGAGACATGCGTGCAAGGTCACCCCACAAACAATGGCTCTTTGAAACGTACTTGAAGCAGCCAAAGACCAAGACATAGTGAGCGCTTAAAAAGACTGCGAAATGTACCGAGACTGGGCCAGCTGTTCTTTCACCAGACATTTCCGGTACCTAAAATGGAGGTACTCACCTATATAAGCTGTATGTAAGGCTTATGTAAGGGAAAACCCATCCCCAAAATGGCCTTATAAGGGTCAGTACCTCCATTTCAGGATTCTTTGCTGATGATGGTAGATGTAGATCTTGCGTGTTGATTTTTGATCATCTATTTCTTCAAATGCTGCTTGCGTTCCCAATCTCCTTCCAGCAAGCAGAATATCAATCAATCACAATGAATGTAGAGCATATTCCAAAGGAAAAGATCTAACGGACTTCATGCGCGCAGCAAGGAAGATTGGAAGATTGACAAGCCAACCCGCAACCGGTCAGGTCGTGGCAACAGGCATCCAATCGGTGGCTTCTGTCATGGAATTGGCACTCCACAATGCAGGACGGGAATCCGTCACATGAAACCTCGCAGATAGGAGCAGAAGATATGAATATGTACTTTTGGCTAGATTTCAATGATTATATAGATATATGATGATATGATGTACTCATACTCGACATACAGTACACTCAGTACATTCCCTGTGAATTAATTTACGCTGCCTTGAAGATACTGACTGTGGGATACGCTGGTTGCAAATGTGAAGGGGTCACAACACGCACACACACAGGGACTACTGCATTCTGTGTAGCTCTTGTAGCTCGGTCAAAAGCCGGCCGCAGATGACTACCCGATTGAGTGGAAGATTCAGACAGACTCCTTGGGCAAGTTCAAGGGAGTCAGCGTCTCAAGAAGATTGGCCTGAGGAGAAAGCAGTCATGTTCCATAGGCTGCTGATATCTGCTGATGCAGAATTAGTTTATGGCGGATATTTTTGAAAGAATTTGAAGAGCTGTTCTTTTCACACGCCTCGGCGTGCTGAAGGCAAAATGAAAGCTAGTGAATTCAGAAGTCCACGGAATCTCGTCACTGCCGTGGTACCTGTCACGGTAAGGTCTTCACTGTGGATCCGCAGTCTGGAATCCTGCATCCTGCGCAGGCGAGCCGAAATGTTCCTTGCTGTTGCACTTTGCCCCTATTCCTACTCGCTCATTAAATCTCATTAATGCATTTGTGATCTTTGATGGTGCGCTCCCTGGCTTCACTCTGTTGAGCTTGGTGTTGTAACATGCTATTGAGCAAAAGTGCTCGGTCAGAAACAAAAGACTCCAAGCAGCATGCACTGCACTTCTAGATCTAGTCGCGCGAGTTCAAATTACTGCATATTGCTCTATGCAATTCTACGATGTTCTATGCATATCGTCATATCGTATACAGTATACAGTGATCATATATAAGGTATATCTACAATACATCTACATACATACAGTGTATTAGTTGGCATCCCGTATAGCTAGTTGCTTAAGATTGTAAAGGAAATTCTTATGAGCAGTGGAGGATCGACCATGGCACAAATATATGCGAGAGCTTTGTCCGTTTGTCCACAGGAGCCAATGGCATCCCATCCAAACATGTCCCAACAATGCACTTTTCGCAGGACTGTTTGGTGCGAGCTGCATTCTTACCCAGCGAGCCTGTTGAGTACAAGGTATGAGGATGGATGAGGATGGTGCGATTGAGTAATGAGTCCAGCTGTGCTTTTGTCATTTTTTGTGTCTTCCGCACTTAAATATAGAGCCTTTCTTCACAGTAGATTTTGATCAAACGACCTGAGTGGTGACATGAAACACATCAGCATTTGCGAATGTGGAACACGATTGGATGATTTTCCATTCACAACTGAATGTTCGAACTCCAACGATGCAAATGGCGATTGCATGCGAATGCATAACCTGAATGTATGGCAGGCGAATGTGAATGTCTACATCTCGCCGCCGAGGAGTACTGTGGCTGATGCAGGCAGAGATGCCATGATGAAGTGATGATGTATACAAAGTATGTATAAGATTATATACTGTATTTCTGTATATAATTTCAATAAATGTTTGCAACAGTAACAGCTGACGCTTGCTCGTGGATATCTTTCCATATCGGATGCAATAGCCTTTGAATCATTCCTTTGGAGGCACATCTTGATTTTGGCTAGTTTTGGCTCTTTCGAGATTAGACATATCCAAATAGCCGAGATGAGTCATACCTAGTCACTAGTCGTTGAATTCGCATGAAATTGCCGGGACACGGAAACGGTTGACAACCTTGAATTTTGTAAAGACAGACTGCTCCTTTGCAAGGCAAGAACTATGATCCTAGCCTCGCATTGAACGCAGATGAGAGCCTCTCGGATCACATAGCAAGGGGGAGAATCGAAATAAAGCGCACCGCGAATCAATCTGCATTCTGCATGTCATGAGATCATATGAGATCATTTTCCCCATTCCGGCAACTTGAGGCAAGCCATACTTGTCGTTGCGGATGAAGGGACAGGGCACCGTTCCCAAGCTGACCTTTGACCGTCGTGAGATCGTATTGCCGAGCCTTGGTCGAATCCATGTCGGGTGAAGTTGGGACGATCCATCCATATCCATCCCAGTGTCCATGTTGGCATATCCCAGCAGATCCCAGCCAAAGGTGCATGGCTAGTATACATTTTTTTATCATCCATCAGGCGTTTCATTTCTGATTAGGGAGCTAATGCATATCTATGCCTCGGATGTTTTCATAATCTGTATATTTATATATCATTACACTATATATACACACACACACTGTACACCATATTTCCATAAAAGGTATGGATGGTGTCTTTGGAGCTTTGCTTGTTGAGTTGAATGGTTTCAATTCATGTATTCCCAGCATTGACGCTTTCCTTGGAATCTTTAGCACAGTCTCCCCAAACCGTTTAATGGGCCCCGGATACTTACTGCCTTCCTGTACATCTTTCAGACTGAGAAGCTGACTGATCCAGAAGCATTGGAAGCAGCTCATCATTTTTGGACAGTTGACCCGACTGTCAACAATCATCCCCATCCTTCGACGTTAACATTTGAATTTTGCAGCTGTGACTCAGTGGTTCAACATTGAGGATAGTTCCTTTGGGCATCCGCTCCAGGCACCTCGGGTTTAAAAGCAAGGCCTTGTCAATTGTGGTGGGTTGGATCCATTGAACGGGGGCTTCGTATAACAGGGTTGCAGCACTGCTCAAAACAGGTCCAGTGACGGGAACCACACGGAACATGTGGCGTATGAGGTGTTTATTCTACATCATCAACGAGGGCTATGAGAGCTTGGATGTGCAATACAGGTTCGCGTTTGGGATGCTGGGCAAGTGAAGTTGCAGAGGCTTCATGCCTGAACAAGACATTTTGCAACAAGAAACACAGGTATCATTCAGACATTGAGAGTTGTATATTATATATCTACATGTATACACATACACAGCTAATCAGCATTAAGCAGCCAATCCTATCCATGAGCTGTTTGACACCAAACACTTGCCGCAGGTTGCCAAACGATCAGATTCGCATCCCTCTGACGATCAACTTCCCAGAGGTGCAGACATATCCCTCCCCGAATATCCTATCGATTCCCATCTCATCCCATATTGTTCCAGCATCATTTCAATCTTTTACAGTATTTGATAGTCTAGGGTGATGTCTTGTAATGTTTCGTGTGATATGTTTTTCGAATCCTTGGTTGAACAAGTGTAAGGGAAGGTCCAAAGACATAGGTTGACCACTTTGTGCTCTTATGATCAGTCTTGGATTTGTTTAGTTACCTGCCAAGCACCATTGAACGCCAGGGTCAACAGATTGGAATTACCAAACCCAAGATCCCCGCTACTTGTCTGAAGCACTGGTTTGGGATGCTGGAAGTCAGTTTGCCTCAGAAAGCTGCAGAAACGTCATTCCTCGTGTTGTTAACAGCACGAACACCCGACTGCATCAGCGCACCCCAAGGTAGAGATTTTCTTCCAATCGAACAAGCCAATATCCTTTTGCGCAAAGATTCTTGGCGAGAGTCGAGCAATATTGAACATAGTGTTTCTTGTAGAAAGCATCATCACGTTGTCCCCGAGTCTGATACTTTGAGATGTGCAATTGTGCGAAATCTCATTTGCATTTGAAATGATCCATAGTGCTGTGGCAAGGATCGAATTCCTGGATAATGAGTCAGGCAAAGGGGAGAATCCTTGAGTCTTGTCACAGTACCTGTGCCATCCCAGCCTTCAGAAATCCATGGAAATCCGTCAGTTCGAGTCCAGTGGAATCCAGACTACATGCAAGAGTAGCTTATGCAGCTGGAGGTTCATATGTGCTACCGGTCTCTGGAACTACCGAGAACTGCATCCTTACTTGTGGGGGCCTGAAATTAGAGTTTGGCTGATGGACACTGTCACACTCTGAATCACACTGGCAGAAACAGACGCATTGGAAGAGACCATTAATGATTGGATGCACAGCCGCAGAGCTACACCCATCCCGCAGAGCTGGAATGAAAACATTTCTGCATGGCAGAGATGGAGCCATGAATGATTTGGATGGCATCTGCACTAGCAACTGTCAAACACAGGTTCTGTGTGTTTTTTGATGTATATAAACAGCCTGGGGAAACTCGTCATGTTGCCTCAAGTTGCCTTCCTCAGTCAGAATTGACACAGCATCCCCAAGATTTCTTGCATTATCTCCCTCACTGACTCACCTTGGAAAACAGACCTGGAAGCATGAGAGTTGATGTTTTTCTATTCAGCCAGGCCGAGTTGCTGGTGTTTCCTGGTCCATGCCGGTCCCTCTTTGGCATTTTGCTTGAATTCCTGTGCCAAGGTCACCACTATCTCCACAACAACACAGACTTTTACACTCTAGACGGTGAGCCTGTCGGTTGCTCAGCAGTTTGAAGTGAAATCCTTCAGTTTGAATCCTTCATGAGATGAATCGGATGGTTTGGACTGAGAGTCATTTGGCAAAGAACTTGAGGTCATGCTGCAGGAGAAGGAGGACCTTGGTGGTTTGACAGAATGATATACTGTATGTAGAACGATACTAGATTTGCCATGATGAAAAGAGAAATGTGATTTGACTTTGCTTGCAAAGCACTAAAGGATTTGCAAGGCTAGCAGCCAAAGAAGCAACGTTTCGAAAAGAGCTACATTGTTTCATATTTTTTCATATTTTTTCATTGGTTTGCTGAAGTGCCGTTTTTCTTCTGCTTCCCTTCAGAACTATGCAGGACAACTCAGGAAACGAGCAGGGAGCAGCTCCATCAATCAAGACTGGAAGCGTATCTCACAATTCTGTGGCTGGCTATGGAAATCAGGACACCTGACCCATGCTTTAAGCATTTTTAAGCGGATGGTTTTCTTTGTGCACGTGCTCCAGTTCTGCACACTTTGATGTACTGATCATTTTGAAGCTCAGATTGGTATGCGCAATGACACACTGCCTTGAGTCTTGGACTGGCCTTTTCCACTTCTTCAAAGGCAAAGGCAAGCACCAAAAAATTGTTGCGTAGGACATGACGCAAGCTGACTTCCTGGTCCGATGGTTGAACAGTGGCTTGCCTGAATTACAGTAAATTGCATCTCCTTGATTGAAGGAGCTTAGAGCCCACTGAATGAGAGTCGCATCGTCAATCCACGTCAACACACATTTTGCTTGTAACTGGCACGTCAAAGGTCCTTTAATCAAAGAGGTGTATTCGTAGTCAAATTTGATGGCGGCACTCTGTAGATTGTCTTTTGCAGTGTTCCAGTCTTCTCGAGGCAACATCCTGAAGAACCAGTTGGATCACTTCCCACAGGTGCTTTGGACTTGTGAGATGCTGTGCATAGAGCTGTCACCTGTCCATCGTTGGTGCTACTGAAGGATTTGGTGAATTCGAACGGACGTCATTTATACGAGATGATTGAGCCAGTCCCTGAGACATGTAGCGACGTGGAGCTTTCGGACACAAGCAACCATGACCATACACGAACCAGACGAAAACGGAAGTCCGAAGCGCATTTGGGGCACATATTCGACATAAGATCCATTCATGACACGCATACAGCATTATGCAAGGAAGTACACCAATCGAGTAAGAGACAATATATTGAGACACTCTTGACGTTTGCAAGCTGTCATTCTTGGGACTGTGTTCCGTGAGCAAAGTGGCGTCGGCCAGCTTCGCATCTGAGGTTCCTTTCAGGTAAATCGGTTGGCGGCTCAAGGACATTTGGTGAACATCTCTGGACTGTACTTTTGGTGACCGCCATCAATGTGAAGGAACGACAGATTTGAACATGTGACCAACGGCTTGGTACAAATAAGAGCTGGCTGCAAGGGATTCAGACAATCTAGTATTCAGATGGCTTGCTGCGCAAGAAGCTCCAGAAAGACGAAAGCTTCTTGTTCTCAAGAGGCATTTAAATCAAATTCCCTTTGGCCCAGCCCCCCTCAAGAGCGCCCCAGCCACGCAGCCCTTGCCATTGGTGTTACCCACGAAATTGAAATTGCAAGACCAAACACGATATCCGCGACTTGTCTGAGGTGCCAAACAAAGGGGCGGCGCCGGCGCCACAGCAGCGCATGGACAACACGGGCTCCTCCTTCCGTGGGAACGACCGAGGTGCTCAGATGACATGGCTTTTGACTGGCCACTGCTGCTGAAACATCGTCTTGAAATTTACATCAGGATTGATTGTCATGCTGTGCTCTGCAAACTCGAGAGCATTCGACCATTTTGGTGAAGCCGATTGTGACATGTTACATATAAATCATATAATTCCTCTACTCTGTTCAGACTTTGATCCGAAACAGTCACCTGCAATTACTGCACAATGTAGGAACCTTTTCAGCATGACCACTAGTGGATATTGCCAGCAGCCGACAAAAGGCACAATATAGGCTGATATTATTTAGTCAGCTGAGTCAGCTGAGTCAGTTTTGACATCTTTTGATTACATGGTTCCATGACTTGGGCGGAAGCAGCAGGTGCTAAACAGAAAAGCCGAGAGATGCAGAAGATCCTGCAGCTGATGCAACAGTATGAGGTTGGACATGGGCTGGAAAGTATGTCAATCTTCCCGACCCCTAATATCCATAGTGAATGGAGCCATAGGATATGAGATGATCGTTCAATAGGGCCTGTTTGGGGAATTTGGCTTCTGGTTGGTTGTTTCCATGGATGAAATATGTTGACTTTTGGTGAAATTAGAAAGATCCAGCAAGTTTCACTATGTTTCAATGCTCAGGGCTGCGACAGCCATCCCATACCCATGGGTAAAATCTGTTCTGAATCCTGTATAATTCTGTAGTATTCTGCAAACCTGTGCAAGAAGTGCACGATATGGACGTGTTCAATCGTGTTCACTGAAACAGGTGTTACTGAACTTCCTGAAGCAGCATGGAGCTTTGCTGTCCTCAGTTCGTTGGGGTACCTAATTCCAACATCAATTCAATCTGCCCTGTTTTAGTCTGGTATATATTTCTGTGTTTAAATCACCTGGGAACTCGGAAAATAGTATTGAAGAAGAATGAGGTAATGAGGGTTATGGTGTTGAAAAGATTTATGGAACCATGATGAACCATTTAACCGGACTGCCGGACTTTCAGGCCCTGAACACTTCTTGTCTCATGAGTACTACCTGCAGTACCAGCAGAGTCTGAATGTTGGCATCACCCGCAGGCGCTGCTGAATGTTCGCGGTCAGGTGTATAAAGCCAAAACACATCAAAACACACATGTGCTGTGGTGACAAATCTTGGGAAACTACCACATGAAGACCCTATAGAGTCACTCTTCAGTCAAGTACCAACATTTTGTGTGCGGCTGAATTCCAGTGCATCTATGATATGATTGTGCTCGTAGTTGAACAATCGTTAAAATCTTGATAATTGATGTATCTTACATATCCTTGCACTACATCAACGCATTGTATAAACATCGCGAAATACGATATTCAAGATGATTGTATGTCAATTGTATACAACACGTTGCATTTTGAATATTTGAAGATGCTAGAAGGCATTGTGATGTCCCGATTCTTTGCTCGCATTTGCGAATGAATGTCAATATGTCAATATACATGCAGAAGCTCCAGGTGATTCCCGTTGCTTCCGTTGACGCCGTAGCAACTATATCTGATGAATACATCTAATTGTTGTCGACGATCAGGCAGGTAGACAAGATTTTCTTTCCGAAGAGCATGGAGGTGCGGTCCCTTGAGCGGCGTCTGGTAGGGTGATGGTTGGTTGTTTGTGGCAGGACAAGTCTTAACCGGGAGAAACCTGGGAATTTTGAATTTCGGGGAAGTCACTTCGGGCAATCACAACGTAGATCACGTCTTGTTAAAAAACCTTTTCTATTTGTATACGGCGATCATGGCCGCACGTATGCAGCAGGCATGGATGACCTCGCTATTGCAGACCGTGAAAATTTTCCTCCTGAACCGCATCACGCACAAGGCACCGCCAACGGGAGTTTCTACTTCAGCTATCATCACTAGATGAACAAAGGAAGTCAGTGCGAAGCACTATGCAAAAGCGACTGCAGCGATGGAAAACTACGTGCAGTTTTTTACTGTAGTCTTTATTTGTCTCTGTCTCTAAACTTAAATCAAGAGGCTTGTACTGTCCTGCAGTTTGTTCATTTACATCCTGCAAGAGTTTATAAGAATATATTAGAGTATGAGTATATTACATTTGCCATGTGTTGATATCTGTATTGTATATTATATTTATTTGTCATATTCCATGTGCCTTTCCTTGGCATCTTGCCATCTGGATGCCAAGGCCTTCAAGGCCTTGCCAGGGATGTCTGCAGAGGTGGACCAGGCAGTTGCTGCGCCGGTGGGGATCCCAGCTCTGGACCATCATAATGGTAAGTACCATGAATGATATTAAGCAATATACTGTAGTATTATTGTAGCATATCGTAGCACTATTATTGATTTTTTCTAGATTTCTTGCGGTGTACCATGTCTCTCACGGTCTTTGACTGCATAGATGAATTGGAAGATGTCCCTGTTTGACCATGACGATGGATGAAAAGGAACATTGTCATCCTGCATTCCTTGACAGCAACTTGAAAGGGCCCAGTTGTGTGAGGTTGGACTAGATGACATGGACTTGGAAGTAGAGAAGAAGAACAGCCCAGAGCTACAAGGCCAGAAGCCTTGGCTAGCGGTTGATGTTCTGCCACAGTCTCACTTCTGGGCACAACTCTGGACATATGAGGACCAGGACGAAGAAGAGAGCGAAAATGATGGGAGTATGACGGAGTATGTAAGAAAATGCGACGTATCTTAGGTCTCTCCTCTAAGACAAATGAATTTGAATATACCCAAATATATCTTAAGAATACCAGTTTCAGCTAGACATGAACAGGGATATCGCCGACAGAAATGCAATGTAATGAAAACAAGTGCGAGGGAGAAAGGACTGATGACTGTATGCATAACTCTACAGCATTGTACAAGAAACCAGAAACCGTACATTATTAAAGATTGTTGGCTTGGAGTCCAGGTGCTTTGGATCAGAAGTTCCTGGGAGATTCCAATGTCTACAGTGGCTCGGCAAATACATACTCCTACTGGAAGACGTCAAACAACATCACGATGGGAACCAGCCCTATAATGGTAGACTGGGATATTGGATCTTCATGGTGCACACTTGGGAGGGAGGCTGTGATAGTGGAATTCCCACGATGGAAACCAGCCCCTGTCGCAATCTGTGTTTCAGTCTGGATACCAATGGCTAGAAGGTTGATTGCTTCATAGCTTCCACTGGAATATCAAAGCAGAAAGGATATGACACACACACACACACACAAACGAACGCCAACATCGAGAAAAAAAAAAAGTGTTGTGTGGATTCTATCATCTGGCTCTGGCTCAGATGCTGTCGCTAAAGGATTCAAGATGTGCGATCCATGTGCTTCATGAAAGCAATGCCTAGATTTATATACGCCATACGCACATATCTATACATATATCTAGGCACAACGGTACAATATAAATGGTATAGAATATCACCATCATATTGCTGGCAAGTACTTTGCGGAGCGTGTCCTTTTCAAGGAACGCAGACTCTTTGATTGAATGTCAGTTTCATCGGCTTTGCACCATGAAACACATCGCAACATGGAACACGGAGTTTCAGTTTTGATTGGGTCCGTGTTGTTTGCTCTACTCGCTATCGAAAAGGGCCTCAGGGATACCAGCATGCTGAAAGGGAATCATCAATAGACGTCTCCAAGAACAATGATTCAACTCGGATGCTCAGGTATATCGGAATGCATCCTGCTACGGTGGCTGAACTTTCACTTCTCGCACCTGGCCTTCATAGTAGTCTAGACAGAAAGCACACGTTGCATGGGCAAAAAAAATCATTTTGTCATATTTGTTGCGGTTGATGCACCAAATGGATCCAACTGGAAAATCTGAAATCTGAAATTGACCTTGTTGGATCTGGGAGTGGTGCTCTTTTCATTCGGATTGCATAAATCTGCTGCTTTCCACATGTGTTCACACCAAGCTTTTATGAACTTGGATGCTGAGGCGTGCCAATCGAGACCGCTACAGCCCAAAGAAGGTGCCAAAAATATTCCAAGCCTGTAGGAAAACCATGCGCATAGTGAATAAGTATAGAAATATGCATGATCCTACATGTCGTATAATCATGTATATATGGTGTGCGTCAGAGTGTGGTTGAAGGAAAGGCCACCTCCCTGGTGAGACCGGCTGCGGCATCGCAGGTGTGCTGCTTCGATTCAGATCTTGAGGACTCCATTGTCCTTGCGGTGGTGATCCAGTCGCACGTGCCACATTGCCAGGCCGGATGCGAGGTTTGTGCTCATGCGAGGATGGAATCCAGTTTCATAGGATAATCATAGGACAATCATAGCCACGTCTTGATGCAACCATAACCCTTCAGATTGAAAGTTGTTTGCATTTCATTCACTGCTCGCCTAGAGATAACGGGAGGTCAGGCGCCCCGTGAAAAGTGAAAGCATCATTATTGCATACTTGTGTTGATGATTGGAGTTTTCCTGATGCCATGAGACGACTGGTCAGTGCTCTTTTAAGAGTCGTCTGTCGTTTCCTGAGTTCATGTGCACCAGGCTGTGCAGAACATGCGACCACAGTGCAGCAATTTGGATCATCATGAAGAAAATGTGCCTTGGATGTTGGAGGCAAAGCCGTTGGGCTTGAGTCCAAATTGTCTCAAACATGCGCCTCGAGGCTATGCACATCCTAGCTGCTTTGTCAGAGATAGGGCTTCAATTTCCCATCCAGGCGCAATCAGTGGGTGGCTTTTTGGGATTCGTCTCAGTAGTGTAGTGAGTACATTTAGAAGATTCCAGAAGGTAGTAGATACTACTAATTCCACAATGTGTTCGGCTGAGAATACTTTGCTCAAGGATGCATTGTCCAGGTCTCAGATATTGCGTCGCCTCAAGCAAAGGACAGCCTGAGAGCTTGAGCGCCTTGGGCTTTCAGCAGAGAATGTTACCAGGTGAGCTGTAGTGAAGGTCTTGAGGCACAACTCATCACCAACCAGAAATGAAATCCGCCTAAATCCACATCATCCCATGTCAAAATTGCAGCAGGACATGCTCCTCTTTGTCATGTTCCTCTTCCAGAATCTTCCTCATTATGTGCCGAAGACCACCATCATTTTCTCTACCATGCTGGGGGTGTCTTAGACGCACTCGGGCTTTTGGTGCCACAGTTGCTCACACCTTTCTTTCCAAAAACTTGTCATTCAGTCAGTTCGGCTGTCGCATAGACATTCGGTCCAGACGTACGTACGTATATATATATATATGACATATGATTATATATGATCTTATATACGCATGACGCATAATTTATCAAAATGATATGATCTTATATGATCTTATAATATCTTATCACGAAGCCTTTGATTGATGCAGTTTTCATTTGCAAAGGCCCATTTTAGAAGAAGCGGGACTGAACAAAGTTATGAGACGTGTGGCCTGTCAAGGTCAATATGACCAAGAACATTGAGCTGACAAACCCGTCGAAGAAGGCTGGGTCAGTAAATCTGGATTTCGGATGTGTCAATCCTGGTGGTGTTCAGGCATTTTCGTGATTTTAGTGGGCCATCATCGAGAAAATCCAGTGGGCGCTTTGAGGGAATGCTAGCTTTACAACACTAGGAAGATTGAGCAGCATATTTGTTCAAGCATTCCAGGAGTTCAAGGGTTTCACTGCAAGCTCCAGAGGCAATCACCTATGGCGTGCAGATGGTGGGCAGCATCGGTAGCACACACAACGGCTCAGACTTTGCCATCAAAGATGAGACTGTCAAGCTGGAACCCAGGCTTGGATGTCACATTCGCGCAGCTTTCTTTGCACCAAGTGATCAAGATCTTTGTCGTCGGAATCTGAAACAGAAAACAGGGTCCCTCGTGGATTTGCCGTGGAGGCAAACCGTATCCTTCCCAGTGGAATACCATAGCAGATTCTCCAGGCGACAGTCGAGCACACGTCGAGTCACGTCGAGTCATCATGTTTCATAAGTTTCATAATGTCAGTGCATACTGTGGTATGGTGTGGCATGTGTGGTTTATGGCACACAACATTTATGCAAACTGTGTGGGCTGAGTGTTGCAGAGCGGAAACCGCAAACCAGGGAAGCTCTTGGATAGAAGAAGTTTTGCCCTGTATAGCATATGTTAAGTTACGTTCATGCATTTGGGTTAGAGGTATGCATGATCTTCTCAATGTGTAGTCGCGTTCAAAGCAGCCATTTCATAAATCCACACATTTTGTTGATGTTTGCGCAGGATTGTTGATGACAAGATCATCTTCACTTCTCGCAGAGAAGGCAACGTAAACGCGGCAGCTATGGTCTTCAAGCTCAGGACTTTTCACGAAATGCCATTGCTATAGTCAGCTTGTTTGAGGGAGGAGGAGTGAAATGTCACCCTATCATTTCGAGGTATACTGATTACTGTATGTAATTAGATAATATAGTATATACTGTATACCATCCTTGTGGGCAAGTCTCTCTCTTTCTCTCTCTCTCTCTCTAAAATCTACATAAGGAAACCACATATATGATGAGTACATCATATTCTGTCTCCAAACCGTTGCCATTTTACTCCGACCAGAATTGCTCTAAAATGGAGGCTTTAGGTTAGACTAAACGGTGACATGAGAAGAATTCAAACCAACAAAAAGCAGGATTTGGATTTTATCGAGGACCATTTTGCAGAAATGTTCATTAAACGTCTGGAAGGCAAATATGTTTCCATTTGTAGGATGTGACTTGTGCATCAGACTGTGAGGTGGCCAATTGTGAATTTGTATCTGCATTTATTATATACATATATTCGATCCACTCTCAAATCAAATCCCATCAAGTATATCATAATATATACGTATAGATGGCCTCCAGAAATCCACAACCTAAGATAATGGATGATAGAATCTAAACTCAAACCTCATAGAGGAGGGAGGGCATTTAACATGGTTTGTTTGGAATTCTTGTTGTTGGAAACGTGTTTTAGATTTACAGGAAAGCCTTGGTTCTACTTTGACTTCTACATGAATTCCATTTCATACTCCCCATGCTTTGGGAATTCGAAGAGGATTATAGATGCATTTTTTATACACGTATATAATTATTAATTAGTATAAGTATAATGACATTAATTGATATTTGTATTTTCTGATAGTCTTGACATAATCACTGCACCAAGCTGTTGCTTGTGACTCAACCGCAAGTCCGCGTGATAATCCCAACCTGTGGCTTCCTCACTGTCCCAGGAGCCGTTGCACTGGTCGGAAGCCCCGGAAGACCATCCAGGTCTCCGCTGTCCTCTATGAGGTTGGCACCGCTTGGACCCCAATTGAAATCACGACCCTCGGTGAAGGTGTGTCAGATTAAGTCATACAGTGTGGAGAACAGGTTTAGATCAGGTCTCATTCATGGTGCTTCTTTTTATTGAATATGTAATAATGATAGTAATAACAATAATCATGATATTACTACTAATAATAATGATATATCATAGGATAGGCCATGATTGAATATGACAAATCTGTTGCCAGAAACTTTATCCAACAATATCAATTTCTCTGACTGTACCATTCATGCTGGAAAGCTTTGTTGGCTTTGAAGGTAAGCAACACCAACACACCAACCTTTGCCTTGAGGTTGATGTTGAGCTGGAAAATCCTTTTGCTGAGGCTCAGCGGCTGTTGTCGGTCTTTTTCTTTGATCTTTTTCTGCTTCGCGTTGTACCCTAGTCACGGACGTTATTGTTTGGAGCTGGCCTTGGCATCCAGCCAAACTTTGCCAGCAGGATGCAGAGTTTTCTGTGGCTTTACGAGAATGCACCTGCTGCGATGCGGAGAAGCATCCTGTAGAGACCCCAGTTCCCTTGGATTCGATGCATTTGAAGCATGAATCAACTTTGGGTACTCCATGCAAGTTTCCAATAGAAGAGACGTTGTCATGATTTTCCAATCCAAACGCAGTTTTTGAAAACGGGGTTGGTGTAGCCGCTGCGCTTCAGGTGCCCTCCAAGAGGTCTGAGGGCATGGAAGCTTTCTACCTTAGCACCTTGGCTCAAGAGAAAGCAAGAAGAACCTGCTCTTCAAAAAACGTGTTGAGCAGTCTTGCAACAAAAGAGTGTCGGTGACAAGCTATGACAATTTGGTATTTGTATACCATTTTGTTGTATCATTTTCTTTGTGGACATTCATGAAACCGGTGATGCTCAGGTGTAACCCGTTGCAGGATCAAAGCCGGTGGAACTGGAAAGATCACGGTGTCCTTCCTTCCCTTTGAGGCGCGGTGTTGCAGAGATTCCTTGTTATCTTCACGCATCTCGGAGAGTCTCATGGCGGTAGAGGCACCAGCTCACTTCACCGCCCTGTTGGGTGTCTTTGACTCCAAGGACAGTATGGGACAGTGAGATCCAAAAGAGGGATCAATGTGGAGCATGATGATGATGATGATGATGATGATGATGATGATGATGATGATGATGATGATGATGATGATGATGATGCCCACTGATATTTTCTAGTTCAGAAGGATGTGCTTGCTGGATGCTTGTGAATTTCCCTGCAGCACATTCAAGTGTCGCCATCTCTAAAGTATCTGAATATACCAAAGGCTCCTTGTTTGTGCACTTCTTGACCACAATGTACGTAGCCTCCAGGCGTATAGGCCCGATCATGTAAACTTAAACGCATATATACTATGGGCCATATATTACATATGGTAGTCCAGATTGATTGGTTTTGAGTCTCCCACTGCTCCAGGCTGGAGAATACTACTACGAGCTTTTCGGCACATCGTCTCCTCCATTGCCATTGGAGACCTACAAGATGCAGGTGAAGGCTGAAGCATCCGGCACCAAGGACCTGACACAACTGATGGGTTGATGAATTGATGGAGACTTGTGGGTAGTTTACATCATTGATCATATGTGAATAGTCAACAACAAGCAGCCTTTCATGGGATGGATTTTCTGTTGTCAGGTTGCAGTCGTGGGACTTGGGAGCTCATGGAAACTCTGTATTTTTTTGTGGATTGAGGACATCATCCTGCCCTTGCGGAATATGCAGGTCCATAGCATCAGAACGGGCCGAATGCACTGTGCGGTTGATTCCATTAAACATGCTCGGCTGCCAAAACGCTAAAAGACCGCAAAGATCTCATGTTGCAGTTTCAAACGACTGGTCGTCTGTGGCCATTGTATGCTGTGCAGGTGGAACGTGCACGAAGCTGGCTGGAGAGCAGGGGTGCTGGCCCCCGCCCCTTGCCGCCGGACTATATTGTGTATGTGTGGTTCTCAGAGCAGCCATTCCTGTTCGAAGTTTCAAGCCGAACTTCTTTGAACATGGGTATAGGAAGGTATAGGATGGTATAGGATGGTATAGGTACCCTAGCAAGAAGATGACTCATACGGATACTGATACTGTTTGATAAGGACTTGTTTTTTTGAAAAGTACTGCGGCAGGTGTGTTGGATTCTTTGAGCTAATCAGAGTAGTGTATGGACTTGGCTTCCGGAAAGTCGCTGCAGGTTTCTGATCTTGAAGGGACGTGAAAGTGGGGACACTTTTAACATGGGTCGCACCTTCGTCCTCATCCAAGGCACAATAGCCAACTGGTTCCTTTCTCACGATCCGCTCAGGATGTGAAGGTTTCATCACCTTTCTACGGTGCACCCAAGCAGGCCAGCTAGTTTGGGATTGTTTGGGGGATTGTAAAGAGACTATGAAAAATACTTGGCTACTCACAGTCTGGCTGGGCTGGCAATTTGATTTGGAAAGTTTTTTTTCATCAATTTCCTGACCAATCTTAAAGTTGTAGGTAGTGGTTCACAATGGGCAGATGAGGGACGCATGGCACTCAGAGACTCGCTCGTGTCGACTTAGGTGGATTTAGGTGGCACATTTGGTTCTTTTGAGACTTTATAATGACTGCTAACTTCTAACAATATAGAGATCAACCGATAGGTTTGAAATTGCATCCAGAATCCATTGCTGAAGGCATTGCCGCTTGCAACATTGTAACATGTTGCAATCAGTTAGAATGAAGTCCAACATAGTCCAACATTCCCAACCACTAGGTCCTTCTGCCCTCATCCAATGCATTTTGCACCCAGGGAAAAGGTGATGGAAAGGGTGCCAATCGCAGTGGTACGAATGGAGCCTTGGAACGTCAAGGGGACCGCCGTTCTTCAGTGGTCCCGAAGGCAGCAGGAGCTCCACCACAGGCAGGTTATGGCTATGGCTTTGATGAATTTTGACTCTTGGAATGTCAGAGGTTCTATGATTCCATTGTACAGCATAGGATTGAATATGATTTTTTCTCCTTGCTGTTTGCTCAGCTATTTGCAACTAATATCTCCAGTGAACATGATATACGAAAATGCTCGAAACTGCGCCATCTGAATGCTCCCTGGCCAGGTTGCAAAGCTGGTGGTGGAATTCTTGCCAAAGGACAGTCCGAGTTCAGTTCAGCCGTGAACATTGAGCTTGGTGTGATAAGGAATGATAAGGAATGATGAGAATGATTTGCACAGGAGCCTGGGGTGTATCCTTGCACAGTGACTTTGACATCAGATGTTGATATCCGCATCTACCAGTTTGAAGGCCCAAGCTTTGCTTCTAATGGTTTTCTCACATGTGAAGCTCCGAATGGGTTTCCTTGGTTTAAGTGGTTCGGAAGTGTTGAGAACACACTACATGAGAATATCAGGCACAGGCACCAAAAATGCATTCACCATTTGCCTCTGCCCGTCGACACACTCGCTGTTGCAGGTACAGGTACAGCTCCGAACACTCACTGCTCTTTGACATTCACGACCCAAGCCCGGCAACTGGGACAGCAGACCAGTTGCGAAAGTAGACGGCAGATCGGCAAGTTGGTGGATGCAACGTGATGCGATTACGAATTTGGACGATAGCGGATTGGTTGTCATGATGATAAGCTTTGGGTTCTGTGCGGCAATCAGTTTCTGTGCCCAGGAAAGCCATCACACAGGACAGCTGCCGCGCCGCCGGTAGTCAAAAGCCTGGAGTTTTTTAATTCTGCTGAATCGCTGATATACAGTGCTCTTGACTTAGCCTCTGCTGGTATCATCTGGTATCATCCTACGGTGGGTATTCACAAGAGCTAAAGGCGCTCGGCTAGTCTCTGACAGTTGATTGTTCATTTTTATGTTTGAACTTGGAGCCTCACACACGAGGAGATTCCAATCGTCAACCCCACGGACAAGGAATGGGCAACTTGGATGGCAACGGGTTTTGCTTCTAAGATTCTGAGGGCACATGGCATACGCAGTGCCGTACGCATTTACAAAATCTTACAAAGGCACTTGCATGCCGACTCAGACTCAGGCGATCAAACCTACTTTCTCTCAGATCGGACATGAGTTTGATGGGCCTCGAGAGTTTATCGCCAAGAAGAAAGGAGTCTGGGACTTAGTCGCTATTAGTCGCTGAGGCCAACGGAAGTTTCATCTCAATGTTCCTCTACTTTCTGAGGTTGTGCGATGGTTAAAAGTACGTACAGACATTTTTGCAGTTTTCCTTGTGCAGTCTCTATGTCATGAAGTTGAAGTTCAAACGGGTTTGCTGATGTTTTTGATGTTTCTTGTAAAACAGTGACGTTGAAACCTGTGCAGTCAAGATGGATCGGACATTGCCAACATAACATGCAAATCATGAGAAAATCAGGAAATTCTGACTCGGACACTGAGGCCACAGGTCAAGCAACTGTGACCACCTACCCTTTGACCTTTAAGCCGGACTGGGTTTGTGACATGAAGGCCAAGGGCAACTGCACAGCAAAAAAAAGCCATCAAGGAATAGGAAGTCAGATCATATCAGGCATCGGTTCCGATTATTTTCAGATGCTTTCATGGTGTTGTCTAAGTTGTTTGCGGATAAACATGTAGATAGTCAGATACTGATTGTGAGATATTGTTTATGGCAGATGCCATCCACCAAGCTTTCCTTCTCCTCGTCTAAGTCTACCTTAGCTACAGTACCATGTCAAAGGTTTCTTTCGAAAATCAATGATTCAATCGGATAGGGCCTCTGCTTAGATTGATAGGCTCAGCTAGTACTGTACAATGTGGGGACAAACGAGACTTACGAGCCCGAATCTCAGAGATTGCGCCGCTGCACAGATTGTATGCACCCTCTCGGCCAAGAGTAACTGACCGAAGATAAAGATGCAAACAGCAATAGATTCAAGTTGGGAATGGTTTGGAGACAGTTGTGTGATGTTTGGAATTCTTTGGAGAAAATTGACTTGCTTGTGCCGACTCACCGTGCTGCGTACAAACCGTGACTTGACCAAAGTAGCTTCACTGTGTCCTGTTCGTATGATGTCAAAAGGTATGACCTTCACGGTGTGGCCGAAGAACCCTTGGCAGAGGAACATGTTGTGGTGAAGTCTGGAGCCCAGGGGCCACCCGAACAGGCTTGAGGTGTCAACTGCCATCTCAGTCTCGGAAAGTTGAGAATATAGCCAAGGTGTGAAGCCCGCGAGAAGACCTCCCATGTCTTCCAGGCAAACATCTTAAATCATTTAAATCAGCTTGGATCCTCTCATAGATCCTGCCTCACAGCACTCACGTTTCCACAGACTTCCACTATGACCCAAAGACATCAATTTATGGTACCAGCAAACATCAACACCAAAAGAAGCGTGCTGTTGTGATCCTTTAGTGTAAGTGACAGTCATTGGCTTCTTCTTTTGCATATTCTATTGCTGTAGTTTCTAGAAGAATTTCATAGAATGATCATAGAATTTACTTTACAATTTACAACGTTCAAATATTCCGTTGGCAGCAGTAAGTCTGACTTTGATTTGGTGGTTCGCCTTCCCAGATGATCTACATAAGATTGCCGTGTACACACTCCTTGAGGGTTGTGATACTTGCACAGGTGAAGAACCAATCGAACCTGACAGCAAGCTTTGAGGTGGGAGCTGTTGCGCAGTATTTTGATTCCAAAAACATTTTGAAAGTTTATAGACAACAGTTTTGTTTTGTATGCATTGTGTTTCCTCTCCTTTCCAATTCATGTGTTTGAGACGCTTTTCCATTGTTTGGCAATCAAGGTGATTGAAAGCAGGTAGTGAGGACAATGTGAGGACAGACTGACTAAGTAAGCCAGGATCTACAGAAAAGGGCTGTAATTTCCTCATTGTTCTCATTTCTTCAAAAGCCGCAACTTCATCCCACAGGTGGAGAGTGATTTGGTGCACATTTCAGGTCCATCGGCTATTCAGGCGCCTGCACTTTAATTCCCTGTCAGTTTTGATAGCTGGAAATGCCTGCGCCGAAGCAACGAGCCTCGTTTGCGAGGTGGATGGTCGAGGAACTGGAGAGTATGAATTGGTCTTCCAGCCGCTGCAAGCAGGACAAGTGACAGGCCTGGCAACTTTCAGCCAATCGTGTCTTTAAGATCCAAATTGCATCCAATTGCAGTAAATGTGCCCTGTACTGTATTGTAGAAATTCCAAACTTTAGGCAACCCTTGAGAAAAGCCGTGCTGATGAGGCTGATTGTATACATCCTTGTTGGTAGCCAGATCGTGTCACATAGATCCTCAAAATTCCCATGCTCCAATTCTGAAGACACATGTTGAAGTGTTGTGCTCGTTGTTTTGTCAACTTCGCCACAGCTAAGTGCCCAAGTGCTCCCTATCCATCTCCAAATTGTGAGGCTGCATCATTTTCCGGGACACACATACTGGGCACTTCACCTGGTACACAGCACCTTGGCTGATATCGTCCAGAACTTTTATAGTTGTAGCGGGATGAGACCGCCGCATTTTGCAGAGTTCTCAATATTGCTTGCAAATTCTTGAACATGAAGCAGCTCTTGCTAAGACATGCTAAGACTACGCCCTTTTGAACAACCTGTTGGCTGAACCATGTTCAATAATGTTCAATATAATATGGCAATATGGGTTCCTTTTCTGCCATTGTACCCGGATGAGAAAGCTGGTTGACAGCTTCCATTTGAGGTGGAATTGCAGACGTTGCCTCCAAAGCCTCAACAACACCTGACTTTGACCTGCGTGGTGCGACAGGCAAACTCAAGGATCTACTGGGGGAGGTGCTAGAACGTACCGGCGCTTGTACCACGATCCTATTCGATTGCGAATCTACTTGGAGCCGAAGTCACTTGTGACACCATGACCTTTGATGTCAAGATACATGCTTTGATGACATTTGCACTGCCCCGACTTAGTCATGCATGTTTTGCGCGAACTCGGTTGGTAGGAACAAACAGTGCTCCATACTTAGGGCATCTTAGGGCTTGGCTCAAGACGTTGAGATTCTGTAATTTCGGGAGTCCAATTTACCTGCACTTGGAAAGGCGGTAGCGGTGGATATCCAACTCGTGAATCCGTTGGATGATGTGGTGGTCTTCGAGGTAGCCTTGACTGGCGATGGCTTGTTGGGCGAGGCACGATATCTTCTCAAGGATTTGTGTTCTGGACTGGTCCGAGCAAGAGGTTGGAGGTCCATCTCCAGCAAGCTTTTCGCTTATGATGGTTACCCCCAGTTACCCCCGTTTGAACATGTCTCGTATTCATGAATTCTAGTGCGAGGCGGAGTTCGTCCTGGCCCCAAAGGAGACAGCAACATACGAATTAGTGCGACCCCAAGCAGTTCATGAGCAGCTAATTGAGCCCGTATTTGCCGAGCCCAGCCTGCGACAATTTCCGAAATGCACAGACAGGAGACTGATTGTTATAGAAGCAGTCCAGGAAGTGCAGGACATGAAGTGAAGTACCCTGACAGTGCTTTATTTGAGATGTGGGATGAAACGTGCTTGAGGTGTTCAGCCCGCTGCTGCCAGCGAGAAGCAAGGGTACAGCAGTCTTCTTCAATGAGATTGTAGGTGTGGCATGTTGTGGCATGGGTTAAACGAGCCTCGATATGAAGTTCCACTGTGTGTTTTATTCTCCAGCTAGCTCTAATATGCTCTAGTAGTGAAGTCTTCCTTCAATATCTGGTTCAAGAGCTGGAGGAGTGGTTGTCAGGACCCCAACTTGTGCACTGTTGAATCCACTCCTTGAAACTGCGAGGGATTCTGAATGTAAGTGGCAGTTGGTAGGTGAATTCTGGTATGACCTGAGCCTCCTCGCTGAAGCTGCGCCAGCAGAAGAGATCGCACCTTTGGAGTGTGAACTCGGCAGGACCAATCAAGAAACATCTAAGAAACTCGTTACAGGATGATTCTGAGATGTTTTTAAATGGTTTTCCAACACATTTCAATAGGACATAAAAGAGCGCAGGGTTTGCAACATCAGACGAATTGATGCAATCTTGAGATTCGGGATCAAGATATGAGAGCCCCATAGGTTTGCAATGATGGTTCATCATGGGGTACCTTCGAACCTGGCAGGACAGCTCAAACAACGGTGCACATTGACAATCCCACAGGACAAGAAGTGGCATGGAGCTTAGAACGAGAGTCACGTACCTGCAGTATTTGGAAATGTTTTCAATACAGGAATCATTTGTGCATGCGCACAGCTATGGTGCCCTCAAATGGCGAGGTCTTGAAGCATCGATCGACGAACAAGATCAACTTCAAGGTTGCAAAAAGCAGAGACTGGAGTCAGGGGAGAGATGCGGAGAGGACATTCCTAGTAAGTTTGCGTGTTTGAGGCCTGAGTTGGTTTGTGGCAAAGTGCATTTTGTCAGCGGTTTTATTTTACTTCACTATTTCACTTTCGTGTCCCCTTCGTGTCAATCACGAAACTGAGCATTTCCTGTCGATGGGAGCTATGCAGGTCTTGAACAACCGTGTGGTTTTGCCTCCCCTGGAGTCTACAGACATCACCATTGAGTACAGCCCGTCGTCATTAGGTGCCTCAGTGTCCGCAAACACCGATGTCAGGAGCCAGCCAAGTCGTTTAGCATCCTTTCGCCAATCTATGTCATCGTATGTCATCGTAATTCGTACTGTCATATTATCAAAACCAAAACATATCATATTCAGAAGGATTTGTAAGGACCAGTAAGCGCAGCAAGATGAATTAAGAATTAAGACCCTATGAGGATCCATAATAAGGTCTTCATACATCTTGCATGGTCTTGCATGTTTGGGGCGTTCAGGTGTCAATGAGGAGGCACAGATTGTCTTTGAGCATCCGTTGGTTGGACAATGGGTGTACAAGGCCATCTGATGAGTTGACCAAAGCCGGATGGAGATTGTCTTGGATGCTCACTCCACTTGTCATACCACCTAAGGGACGGTGTACAGTGTATAGCAAAGATCAAAAAAAGATGACTACATAGGATGCGAGCAAGGAAATTACTTATCACTTATCCACCTTTTATCAATGTGCGATGATTGCCAGGCGCAAGGTCTTGGGCTGCCACCTTTGGAGGCACGCCACGTATCGGTGGCCGCACAGGTGAATCGTACCGTGTCATCCACCATCCAATTCAAGCGCCTTGATATGGATATGGAAGCAGATTTTGAATGGTTTTATGATGTTTTATGATATATATATTTTTGATATTTGATGGATTTTTCCCTGTTCATTGTGCGCTCACAAGTTTGCGATTAGCACTTGACAGCACTTGTCCTTTTGCTGTATGCTGCAATCTCTCAGCACAATGGCCTCAGTGTATTCTACAGTAATCAAAGAAACATGAAGACTTCATCCATACACCAAAAAAGAAGACTGGGTGACTATATTCTATATTCGTTTGGCCACAGGCTCATAGTTTTATAGCAGACCAAAAGAGCAGACCAAGGAACCCATTCTTGGAGACCATTACCATCTTCATTGTCCTGGAGTCAAAGAGCGAGAAGGGTGTCTTCAACCTCCTCAGCAAGAAGGCGAAGGCCACTCGACCTGGTCAGCAGTCATCACACTAGGACCTCTAGGATATAACTATGATGTCGGATATTTGATGGATATAATTGATATTTGCATATGTGAAGAGCTATGAAGCAGATGAGTCAGTTGGGAGCAGGGTCAGTTGATTCTTGGTGACCGCGTGGTTTGCAACTCAATAGATCGACACCTCATTTCAAGCATCTATTTGATAGCTTGTCCGCTGTACCGCTATCCGGTAGACCCAGCCTTCAGGGCAATCCCCGATCGGACCGGCAGCATCCGAGGTTCAGATTGGTCCGCTGGCAACCACGCAGATACCATTTTCCTTTTGCCCACCCACCATGACGCAACACACGGCCGAGATTGCCCTCTCTGCCACTCAGACAAGGTTTTAGGTGTAAGTATAGTTCTACACCAATCGAAAGCACAAGGGAAACCGGTAGATAAATGAATGAAACAGTCAAACAGACAAACAAACGCAAATCAGTGATAATCAGTGCATATTTGATTCTGTTCATTTTGAATTCAAGAATGGGAACGTTTTCGGACAGTTGCATTTTCCATGGGATGCTCAGGTGATGAAGCCAAACCTGAGTTGGTCCTACCGCATTCAGGGTGTTGCCGAGGCACCAGCAGACCCTACGCTGCATACCTTCGGAGTGCCTTTGGCTACAGATATCTACAGATACATCATGCGACATCCATGTGTTTGGACAATGCGTAAGAAACATCAGTGAAGAAGCACATAGAAACACATTTTGTGTACATTCTGACAATCTGTGCATAATTTCGTGCACATTTTGTGCAATAGTTATTGTACATCTCACATATTGAGTTATCAGCAACTTGTTGCAAAATTTGTCCCGAATGTGGCTAGTTTCTGGGAGCTTGGCATCACGTGATGCAGACATCAAGGCATGCTATCTGGTCTCGGGAGACTGTTGCTGTACTGTTTGTATAGGACAAGTGGATCAGTTGTTTAATGGAATTTTGCTAAGGTTCAAGCGCGGGAATCCTTGCAAACAACCTATGCCCTGACGCTCATTGGTTTGGACACCACGCCTGGTGACAGGCCTACGGGCTTACACATCGAATATGTTGGGACGGCGAGTTCAGAGCCATTTGAAACCACATTTGCCAACTTCAAATAGCCACCATTGCACCACAGGCATGGCGACCAATTGTCCTGTCAATTGGAAGTACCACCGCAGCATCAAGCGATGGCAACTCTGCAGCAAGTCCTTGATGTTCCCTGGATTCCTTGACACTTGTATTTCACTAACTGCTCAACATCCAGAAGATAGGGTCCTGAAGACAAGACGTAGAGTCATTATGATGGGACTGTTGCAATACACATGACATACGTACTGTAACTTCACATATAACATAGTAAATTCAGTAAATCATAGCAACCTGCTTTGACTGGAAAGGTCACCACGTGACCTGATCTCCCCTGAGGTGTCCAAGTGCTTTGACATTAGCCTTGACAGCGAAGTCACAGCTGCCAGAGGGTCAAGCCAGGCATCAGTTGCATGGTGCATTGTGTTGACAGCCTGAAGCAAGCTTGGTCATAAGAATTGCATGCACAGTAATTGTACGTACTCGTACTAAGGTACCAAGTGAGTACGTAAATGAAGGATAATGACAGGATACAATATGTTCGTTTCGAAATGTCTTCAAGCTTACATGGTTGGGGTCGAAACATTGAATACCAAGGTTTCACCAATCTGTGAACAAATTCGCATCCAGGGTATGCCAGTATGCGTTGTTTCATCCACTAACATGGGATTGCAGTGCAACATGGGATTGCGCTACGTCAGGCCTCAAGATCTCGTGGAGGCAAATCAGATGGACAGGTGTACCTCAAGGCATGCTTTGCCAGTGAGCAATAGGATTTGTGGGTTTGTTGGGTCCAGTCCAGAAATAAGATGAACTGATATGATGTATGATATTTGATAAAACAGACATAATAAGATATTAGATTATTACTGTAGAGGGTATAGTTGAATTTAAAAAATGATAGATAAGTTTTGTGGATTCTATGAGGTGTTTTGCAGCGTAAGGAGTGAAGGTTTCTCCTCAAGAAAACGCATCATCGGTAAATTGAAACACGTGTATGCCCCTGCCGGTACTAGAAATCTCTTGTCAACTCTTAGTGAAGTATGACAAAACAAGGAAGTACAAGCAACATTTCTCAGCAGCCACATTTTTTCAACTCAAACTCTTCATCTTGGAATAGGTTGCTGCAGTGCTGCAGCTTGAAATTCAACTCGTCTTCCCTGTTTGGACTTGGGGCAGGTAAACTTCTCGCCTTTGAGACCCTTCATCGCGCTTTGTCGCTTGACGCAAATGTGAGTATGGTGGTCTCCTGAAACCGGGATGTTTTCAGCTAGTGCGTGAATAAACATCCCTGAAGGGTGTGACATGGCACGACCATGCAAAACCTATCTTGGAATCTTGCGCCAGTCAATCTTCTCCACTTGATATTGCGGTCATTTGCATGCAATCATGTGTACAATTTGCTTTTTGGACATTTGCAACATGTCGAGCTTGGCATGGAGATTCATTGCTAAGGAATCACAATCATTAGGCATATGATTTTCGAGTGAAGTTCATTGGTCCCCTTTTTGCTTGAGGCAATCTGGTGATCACGCGTGCATCTGGTGGTCGGTGGCGCTTCGATTTGAAGCTCGAAGCAACCGAGCCTGAGGTGAGAAACGGAGTTTGTTTTGCTGTTGATTCCCTGTTGAACAAGGTAGGGTAGGAACCCGCACTCACAACATCTAATGATTTTAATGTTGATTGATCGGCTGGCATTCAGCTGGCTGATCTCTTCATGCTTTTTGGCGGAAGGGTCTGAATTTGCAGCCCACTTCCTTGTCATTTATATAAAGTTTCTTTGCAGGATTGATTGGTGTGAAGACAGCGTTTACTCAATTGCATGGGATCCAAGCTTACTTCTCCCTGATGGTGTGCTTGTTGAATCTTGGGCCCGGGCAGGTGGACGATGTGATTTCCATCCAGTCGCCCCTGAACAAACCTGCCAGTGAGCTTTGATTGCAAGAAGTTGGAAAGACCTAGCAGTTGAACACTAAAAACAGAGTATCAGAATTGAATCAGAAGTGTTTGCCAGTGGACAGAATTCGTACATGAATCTTGGTTCTTGCTATGTTCTTGCCTACTTCTGAACATAGAGGAGCCATGATGAGCCCAGCTGAGGTGGCGTTTAGACTCAACAACCACACCAGTGTCTACTCCGAGTTTGAAGCTTTCTTCGATGCGGAGTCGGCCTATGAATTCACTGTGCAACCAACCTCAGGTGTGGAGGACAAGTCCGCGGATTCTTGATGACTGCAGCATCCATATCTTTGCATTTCTTGACATTCGACTTGATTTCACTATCAACTTATCAACTTGATTTCAAATGCATAAGTCTTATGCTGCATAAGTGACATGCTCTGGAAGAAGTAGAACGTAGACAGGTTTTTTGGAGCAATCCAGTTGACATAATCTATCAAATGCTTGGAGTTAAAGTGCACACACCGTTTTAGAGCTGCTTACAAGCATCAGCTGTGTCAAGACAGTCAGAAATGGCAGTGAAAGGCAAGCATTCACAGAAAGTCAATGAGTCAGTATCGAGAGAATGATTAGAGTAGAGTAAGAGAGAACCTCATGAGAATGATGGGAGCAGTTTTGCATGCTTAGTTGCACTTAGCTTTCAAATAATCGTACTGCAAGTGTTTGGATTCACAGCAACGGCGCTACCGTATCTGGCAAACAGCTTCTCTAAGATTCTCCAAGACTTCAACTCATGGCCGTCGGTGTGCGCTTTCCTGTGAGTCTAATGGGCTTTGTGGCTTCGCTTGAACACGCAAAGAGAAGATCAAACAGCTGGCAGCTGAAATGTGAGGAATCTTCGCCTGACTCAGGGACCGGTCCTTCCGCAGGAGCTCGAAAAACACATCTTCAACGAACGTGTCAATTGGCGGATGACGACCTGGAGATCCCAGCACTGGAATTGGCTGCTTCGGCGGCAACAGATCTGGCAACATACTGGTCAAACAGTGTCAGACCGTATGCTTTGAGAGGTAGTCCTTTTCTGCGGCCACCAGTATATTCCTCTCTGTGGCGACTAAGTGCTGAGTTCGATCCAACTATGAGGCAAGCTGGAATTTTTCTTTCGACTTGGTTCAGACATGTTCAGACTTTTTCTTGTTGACAACATCTGACAAGAGAGATGCGGCATTGTATCATAGTATCATAGCATAGCAAAGCACAACTGAATGACTTGATAGTTGTAACTTGTGTATGGGCCGCCAAATCATTTTAGTGATCCCTTTGACGTGAGATGTGACCACAAGAATTGCAACAGGTAAGTATGGCCTTTGCTACTTGCTTGCCTACACTCTGACTATCTTTGTGTAAAAGAAATGGCGTCAAACGAGTGGCACTATATGTAAGAAATACTTTGATCACTACACACACACAGGGTATCACGGGTTGTGATGGGAATCTTTTTTTGTCTCAAATCTTATTTACTAAAACTTCTGACACAACAGAGTACATGTATATGTACATATATATGGATAATCTTTAGATATGATATTAATATGATATGAATATGATGAATTATCATACATAGGAATTAGTATGAAATCAGTGTCCATCGTTTTCAAGTGGTCATTTTGTGTTTCCAAAAAGGCCACACTGCTCAAGACTCAACATTTGTAACACCGTTTCATTCATTCAAGACCTTTGACGCCAGTCATCAAAGCCAGCAGCAGGACACTGCAAGGCAGGAATCCCACGAACCTTTGCGTCACTGCACAGCTGCAGGCATCACATGCACGTAGATTTTTGGAGATTGAGCTCTCTTGCCTTGACGTGACCGGTACCGAATCATGGACTGATTTGAGCCAAGGTTTTGCAGTACTTTAGATGATTCAATATTCATCTGTGTTTCACTATGTTTATTGTTCTACACGTTGGGCCTGTATTTTGTATTGACACTGATTCTAATTGGGAGTGACAAACGTTACGTAATTAACCCATTCTAAAGATTTCTAAAGGCCATTTCCCGATTCTGGCATGTTGGGGAAACAGTACCTTCCCTTTCGATTCCTTTGCAGGTAGTTTTTCATGGATCAGCTTGGTGCAGTGCCACCAACCCCGATACCAAGTTCTCTCAAGTGGTGGTGCCACCAGTTCCCCTAGTGCCAGAGGCAGCGGTTGTTGCATTACATCGCTTCAAGGCACTTGAGAAGAGGCCCCGACTTCCTTTGGTGAAGAACCAGGACGGACCCTTGACTGCTTGGAAATTTCCTGTGATATCCTGTATATTCCTGTATAATCCTGTATGTATATATATACATATATTATCGTATATTCTCATATTGTTATGCATTGCATGTTTGTTGGAAATTTCAGTGAGAAAGGAATCTTCTTGTCAGTCTTTCCATACATTTGACATGGTTCATATTATCATGTTTCATCAAACCATCCCAAACCTTTGTATCCAAGAAGTTTAAATTACATGCGGACAGCAAGGGTCAAGGAATCAATACACCAAGGACACCAGACGCTTGGCCTGGTTGGACGCCTGTCCTTAACCTTAGACGCTGAAGATGTAACTGCAGATGAACTGGCAAGTGTCTATGGCCGCAAAAAGCAAGGATCCATGATGAAGCTCGACCCAGGTGCTTGTGGAGACATGGCACCTGTGCTTGGAAAAGCGCTTGGACTATCCATGCAACTTGTTAGGGAGTCAGCGCAGAAGCTGGATCTCCGCAGTATCGAAGTTGAAACAGATCCCGTTGCTGCCAACTGTGAAATCGAACTGCGTGCAGCAAGTGAAATAAACAGCGAAGTTGTTAGCATCCTCGTTACCGGCTGGTTGCGTGGCAAGGATGTGCTGCGCTTTCGTGCTGTCTTCAGGCCTTCTATCAATTGAAATTTGAGCAAAGAAGTCTGGTGTGAGGTAGCGGAGGCAGCACAGGCGAAATCGTTTTATTCCGAATATGATCAAGGTCTTAGAGTCATGCCTTGCGCTACGTCGCACTCCTGGTTACTAGTTTGCCTATTTGATCAAAGATGACGAGATCAATCCAATCTGCTCATTTGCACAACATCGTGATCTGTGCATTCAATCTACATCATTCTACATCATTCTACTGTTCTTGAACAAGCTTATCTGGATGAATCAGCAACTTTGCTTGCCTGCCATTTGCGAAGACCACTGGGAAGTATTGTGACACTTAGTGATGCTTTGTGTTGCAATGCAACTTGTGAAACTACATTGAATTCGTCGGCAAAAAGAATAGTTGCACATGCTTCCACAAGTTGTGGCCAGCCACTTCAGCAACAGCTAGCTGCAAGTGTGTGGAGTAGCGATGTCAATTTCACCATCGTTTTGAATCTTGAATCATTTTGATCCGTCTCCAATGCTGCCTGAACACGCATATATTTTTGGATTTCAGGCAGCTGCCAACTCTCAAAAAGATCAGATTAGCTGAAACTTGATTGTCGCCATAGCAGTACTCATTACATTACATTCTTATAAATGCACTGAGTTGCATCACTGACACTAGATGTTGAAGGTAGAGGTTGTTGGTGAAGGAGTGGTTTGTGACAAAAGGATCGGTGTGGCATGGGGTAACGATGTTTCTCCATCCTAAGAAAATCCTTGATGTTGTGGGCACTAGGGCACTAGCAGTTGGTGCAGGTGTGCTGGAACCGGCGGGTACCAATGGCACCACCTTTGTTTCTTGGCCAGAATTTGGAGCACTGCCTTGCGAAGTGAATAGTCTCCATTGAAACTGTGAAAGCTTCCATTCTGAGGTGGTTACTTACAAACCCACAGAGTATGGCAAGCCTGTGCAGGGCAAACTCATCATCCAAACAGAGGAGCTGCAAATTTCCATGCAACTCTGGGGGTTGTTTCAAAGGTCACAGTCCGACAGTTTTGTCTTTGGTGATGGTGTGTGTTGGGCACCAGCATTGACAGGCTTTGGACTCAAGTAAGGGCATAGAAAGCACGATATAGAACCTACTAATAGTAGCATCGTTGATTGCACCAGATTATAGAAGTAATGAAGTATATTTATGTGGTTAAGTTATGTCATGATTGCAGCCATGGCGCAATCTCTGAGACTCTTGTGGCAGGATGTGTTTTGGTCATACCTGGTGAAGGGCACACATCCAAAATACACAGCACCAGTTGTGGAGAAGGCCAAAGTGGCTACAAGGCTGGATCATGCAATGCTCCGTTATTTTCTTGTTCGTGATGTTCACTGCTTCCATGATGGAATTGGTGACGAAGGATGCTTTGCTTACATCACCACTCCTCACCCTTCAGGTTGACGAAGGAGATGGAGATGCAGCTGGCCAAAGCGTCGCAGAGCCGCCGGAAGAACTTCATCAAGGAGACTTTGTTGAAATTTCTTGATGCATAGCTCGCTTCTTGCTGATTACTGAAACTGTCTTTGCTTTGCAAGGGACAGCCACCAGAGCATGAGCATAGCCATGCATTTACATCATAGAAATGCAGAATCAAGCTGAGGTCGGATTTTGCGATCCCTTGGTCACTTAGTCTTTCGTGCTCTTCTTTCACTTTTTAAAGGAACCCACTACTTGTACAACTCCCCAAAAGTATCCTCATGACTGTCAGAAGGAATACTAACTGTAGTAGTTGGGATATGCTGAAAGCCAAGAATCCGCATGCCCAGGAGAATATGAAAGGTGGTGCCAAGGATTAGCCTTGTCGCTGCTGAGGCCGCTGCACATGGATGTTTAGATGATATATATACAGATACATATTTAGTGCTAGGACATAGTAACATACACAGCCCACTTGTGATGAGGCCAAGCTCGGCGATTCACACGTTGAGTATGGTGAATACGGCAGTTGTGCGGACTGCCATCGCACATCACGCGTTGCGTGTTGATGGTTGCATCAGAGACCTCGCTGATCCAAGCACAGCAGAACATGTTGTTTATGTCATGGCGATGCATGCCTAATGATCCAAACATAATCATAGTATCTATCATTTCTAGATTGTGAAGTGTAAGGACTGGAGGCTTGTGAGTTTTTCAGTCAGTCGAGCAGTGTTTGGACAGTGCGGAGCCATGAGAAGCTCTGTGTGTCAAAAGCAAAAGGTCTTGTCTGATCGCAGCTGTTACCGTACCCTAGTGTATCCACCAGAGCTCCGCTTGGATGAATCAAGCAATGTATGTTATGCGGGTACTGGAATCATGAATATGATTTTTTGGCGGAAAGTTTAGATCATGCTGAACTCTGAAGAGCCAGACCAGGGTGTTAATGAGATGTTTCACCCTTTTGCAAAAGGGAGAATTCCACATCGAGGAGAACCAATGAGCTGCAAGATGCAGTGGGTTTCACGGCGCCTTCTTGCGCCTTCGAAGGAGGTTTGCCCGGAGGAGCCAAAATGGTGCAGGATAAGATGCTGCAGCAAATTGACATGTGATTTGTGTATGGACTTCTTCAGTATGATCTTCTGTAGTATTTTATTTGGGAATTCGGAACGGATATACTTTCTGTTGCAAGCTGACCTGTTCTCGCGTCCTTGTATGGAACTTCAGAAATATCACAAAGATATCATTCGGTGTCCAGATCCTGTGACTACATTTCAGAGTTTCTTATTCTGAAATGGACTCATCTGAGTCCCACAGCCACAGAGACACTTCTGCAGCCCACCTTGCTGCAGCCACGAGTCACGATCGAGGGAAACGTATCGGGTTGTCAGATCTCGCCAAGGTCGGGAAGGGTCGTTACCTTCTCTTGATTCGTCATAGATGCAGCATGTTGCAGCCAGGTTTGAGCCCGAAGGTGGTGATGGCTGGAGATGAAGAGGTCGCCAAACAAAGGGTGTCCAGTAGGATGTTGTTATGCATGGGGCGAGCTTCGATACCTGCAAAGCCGCAAGCCCAAAGAAGCTGTACAAAGGATCTGAAGATTAAGAAGGGAATGAACATTGGCCAGTCCGTTCAGATGGTGAATCTACATAGATGTCAGATCTACATAGTAATTACATGCCTTGAAGCCTTGAGTGCTCTGAAACAACACATGGGTAGGTGCAACATTGATTGAGACATGTTGGTTTCTGGTTGCTGTGATTCCATACTTTGGTAATTCATCATGCACTGCGTTGTTGTGGATGACCGTGCAATTCTTGTGCCAGGATGAGGAGGGCGTTCAACGCAAGCAGGACATCAGTCGTTTCATTGGTTTGACTTTGAACACAACAGCTCAAACTCATGTGTAAATCTTGGAGTGTTTAAAAATGTTTTGAACATCTCTGCGCAGGTCCAAGACCAAGCAACAAAAACAGGGTGAGCAGCCATCAGTTTAGTTTTTACCCTGGCAAAGAGCTGCTTTGTCCCCATCCAGTCGCAGGAGTATCTCCAATTTCGCAGAAGTTTTGATCAAATGCGAGCGAAAGAAGAGGCAAGAGTTGAGGGACAATAACAACGGACAAGCAAAGTACATCAACGTATTGGAGACACCAGAAAGCTTGTCCAAACTCAAAGAGCGGCGCGCGGTTTCTGTTTTTTTCGCGCTGCCAGGGCGCACAGTCGCAAGCGGATAGCATGAAGTCCCAAGGACGGAATCTGAGTCCGAGACGTTTCTTTTGTTTAGATCTCACTTAAAGACTTAAGAACATGAATTTGTTTTTTTGTTTGTTTTTCTTATGACATTATGACAGGCAGAATCAATTTATTGTGATGAGACCATATGCGACTAGACTAATTAGAAGCTTTTGCACAATCAGCAATATTATAGCAGATTCTTAAAGCGCAAGTGCTTACAGTTGCTCAGCACTGACAAGGTTTTAGCTCAACATGGTGCACGAGACATCAAACTGTCATCCAATGTGTCTCAAGGTGTTTGCTACCAATGATATTCAATGATTCCATTTTGCAGGGTGATTCAACCATTTTGTTGTCAGGCAATCAATTTTTCCAACTGGGTCTCTATATGCAAGCCCAGCACTCGGAACTCACGTCCTTCTGGAGCCAAATTGCTGTTGGGACTGGTCTGTCATTATCTGGCTGTCCGATGTTCGTGTTCAACCTAAGCCATCTTCCACCGAGATTTTGAAAGGGATGAAGGCTTCTAATTACAGCTTTTGAAGGGAACTCGCGAGAAATTGTTTGCACCAAGGCTTCGATCATGTACAGCGAGGCATGTGAAGGGCGATGTGTGGCCTGGGTGATTTCTTGGAAATTAGACACGAGCAACATAGCAATGCTAGGGTTTGCTACTAGAAAACTTATAAACCCGCTATAGCACAACATTTGCTCAAGGTCAGGGTAGTGAAACAAGGTAAGCTCCATGCGAGTGAAGTGCAAAGTCGAAGAACAAATAAAGTTGAGGAACTCAGAGAAAGCTGCCAGCGTTCTGGCATGCGCCAAGCTTCAGAACATGTCAGATTGAGGTCTTCAGATAGGTTGATCACAGTTGATCATGTCATTGTGGGGTCAAGATCGATTTTGACGAAGGCTTTGGAGCTTCAGCCGAGCAACACTGTCCTCTTGAATAATCGTGCCATGGCCTACTTGAAGCAGGCAGGACGACGTGAATCAGAGTGGGATCCCCGTCCATGCTGGATGTGTGATGGTACATGATTCGGAGCAATTGTCCTTCACCGGAGCGGTTTGGATTTCAGGCGATGCCTCAAGAAGCCTTGGCAGATGCCAATCTTAGCCTCTCCTTGGATCAGTCCAAGGAGAACATCAAGGCGCAATTGAACGCAGAGCGGTCACAGGCAGTCTTAACATTTCAATGTGACCCAAATTGGCAACCTCGAAGTCATCAAAGGATGCAGGCAGAATTTGACATGACTGTGATTCATATGATTCATAAATTCATAGTGAACTCAGCTAAAATTCAGCTTTCCGAGCTGCTTTGAAGCTTCCCTTCGCAATCCTGGTCCGACAGCTGATTCGATCTACTGTATCCAAATGTGCCTAATAGTATCTAATACAAGTATCTCTAATAGCACTATCAAGTTAATAGATTTCAACTCTAATTGATGTGACATATTGACGCCATGCAATGTATTGCACTCAACAACATAAGCTATCTCATAGCATATTGAGTGCATTGGTCATACATAGAGAAAGGCTAGGTCAGTCTGTGATGAAGTCAATCAGCTGCAAGAGGCCCACTGGCGAAAAGCACAGGCCAATCCTCTGGGGAGCTCCTCCAAGTCGATTTCATGTGACACCTGTTTAGGAATAATATGAACACAACTTGATCACATTTGTGCTTTTTTCTACAGTCTTTTATCAGCGGGTATAATGAGCCTTTTTCCCTGAAGGCATTGTTGGATTTGGACAGATACGAAGATGCTGAAGAGGCTGCAAACGAAGGCATTGCTGTGCAGGCAGAGCGTCAACTTGAATGATCTCGTGCGACCTATGAACACATCTTTGATCCATTTTGATCCCTTCTGCTTGCTTAAGCCCCCGGCTTCATGCCGTAATGGTAGCAAAATAATCTGCATGGTTAAGTTTTCAGTTACATGTTTCGATATATATATATATAGAGTTGCCCACAAGCACCACTGTTTTTGACCTGAATGCTTGGAACGTATCAAATCAATTGCTGTAATTACAATGATGCGTTCCCACCTGCAGACCTAAAACATCTCAAAATTTGCAACTTTGACAGGCAAGCAACCAGCACCTGTCTAGGGTGAGGCGCAAGGCGCGTGAAGCTATTGCATTGCGTCGTCTCTGCGGCATCAACTGGGTTGGGCAGCTTAGGCAAGAGCTTGCTCGCAATGCACAGAGCATTTTTAGGGATGTCCGAGCTCAAGAATTTTGATGTTTTCAACATCTTTGAGCATTATAATCACGGAAGCCAACAGGGAGGCTAGGCGAAGTTCTAGGTTGCGAATGAAGTGAGATATTAAGAGGAGGTGTGGGGGAGAGGGGTGCGGGGAAAAGTCGCCAGTAAAGTCAGCATCCCTGCAGAGTACGCCGGTACAATGTTGTCGTTGGGCTAGCCGCTTGACAGCCAGCCAGCGCCAGGCAGCTGCTCGAGCCTGCCAGAATCAACTAGCCAGTGACAGCTTCTGACAGCCAGCCAGCCAAAGCTAGCCAGCGAGCCAAACACCGCTAGCCAGCCAAGCAGCCGGCTAGCCAAACATAGCAGGCAGGCAGCCAGCCAGACAAACGCAGCCAGCCAGCCAGCAAACACAGCTAACGCCAGCCAAACACGGTCAGCCAGCCAGCCAAATATAGAGCCCGCCTGCTTTTGCTGGCTTTCGTTTCCACCCTCTGAAGTATGTAATATTTGATATTATAGAATATTATAGATTAAATTCATGCTACAATGCTAGGTGTTTTTCTTTGTCGTATACCATTGCTGATATAGACATAAAACTTCCTAGAATATATCGTTAGTAGCAGTAGCAGCAGAGATCTATTTGCACAAGTTGGCACCAATTTGCATAGATCTTTGGCATAAATCGGGGAACATTTTGTGCTTTTGATACTTCCTCTCTAACCTTACTGCATCCAATGCGGATCAATCAGCTTGGCTGTTGTCGGCTCAGGTTGGTGCAATGGAGAATGGCGTCGAGAAGAAGTACATTTTCTTCAAGGACAGAACAGGGGAGCAATGATGGCTATTCGGCTATTGTAACTTGTAAATTTTCGTGATATTTAGATCCAGAAGTAGCTGTGAAAACGATCATGGCACGGAGTATCAGAAGGTATGAACAGCTGAGAAGTGACAAAAGGTAAAGCAGCATGCTGATATCCTGTGTGGCTTCGTTGCGAGGATGGAGAGATGTGCATGACAGTGGTCGGACATGAGCTGAAGGTTGGCAAACCAGCAAACCGGACATTAGCAGTTTGAAGTTTGAGGATGGCCGTGTGGGACGCTGTGTGGTTGCAGTGTCATACCCGGTCATAACATTGCAGTACGTTACAGGCCACCTTCGACTTGAGCGTGGAGTGCACGCCACAGTCAATGGTGGTCAAGATGAAGCCAGCTTTTCCCTCAGTTTTCGAACTCGGTGTTCTCAGACATGCACTGTGCTGTGCCATGCTGCCCCTGAATGCTTGGCAGGGCCAAAAAACAAAAAGATAAAGAGTAAACAAGAGTAACACGTTTGCTGCAAGATGCTGCAAGGCCTACCTTTGTTTTAACGGTTTCAAGCTATTTGCACTTATTCGAATGTTTCCAAAATTCTAAAACCATGGGAATTGATGACATTTGTAGGTTATTTCTAAATCTACAAGTGAGACCTGAGAATCCTAAGAAACCCAAACGCATTTGAACATCTCAGCAGAATACCATTGAAACAGGCCATTTTTCAATACCAGAATCTAGAGCACGTCTCAAACAGTGCATTGCAGAACATCCGTATTCACTTCGTGAGCAAAAAGAGAAATCACTGAAAGCCCCAGTCCCAACCCCGAAGCATTTTACATGGGTGGACGAGCAGCCAAACTAAGATTTTTGGAAGCGGAGGCGCGCCGCCTCCGTCTGCTGCTCAGACAGTGTTGGATAATTTTTTGGGTCCCGGGTGTTTGTCAGTTGACAAAACAAGAAGTTTGGCGACATGCGGATGTGCGCATCCAGGAGATTCCACGAGCTTTCTTCACTTTATCTTCACTTTACAGATTTCATGTATTTTCATGTCATGTTCAGGGGCTATCAGTACTCAGGGCTGCGATGCATGGCAAAATCTGCAACAAACATCAACGAGTACAGCGTAAAATGAAATTCCGTGATCATCTGCCTTGCCTTGAATTGACTTGCTGTCGTTTGTTTGGTCACCAATTTCGTTTCTTGTGCTTTGCGGAGCTTCAAATGAACCAAGTACATCGAGTTACTGAATCACTGCCTTACTCAGAATCATGGCATGTCGCACTGATCATTGAGTGCCTGTCTTGGCTGGTACCGACAAATAGAATCAAATAGATACAAATAGCATCAAATAGCAAATTCTACCCTCAAGGACGGATTCTTTTGCAAGAGAAAATTGGAATTTTCAAAAATTGATTTTCACTTGATTTTCACGTATCAACATCACATGAACTTTGATATTCCTTTGGCTGCGCGGATTGCCTTCCACGAGGCCAGTCCCCTACATCTACAAGTTCGAGGATGGTGACCAGGCCTGGCAGGAAGGAAACGTAGACGGCTCTTGACCAAGATATTACCAAGATGGATCAAGCCCGGATTCCGCATGAGATCCTGCAGGAACTCTGGCTTTGTCATCCAGTGTGGCACCAAGACAAGGGTAATGGATGGTAATGGCCGTTTAGCATCTGAGAACGCCCTTGGGAGAGCTGCAGCTGCACTTTGAAACTTCAGCGTTTCTGCAAAATTGGCACTTCCTAAGGTTGGAAGCAATGATCTTCCGACAAAGTTTGAAGGGATTGGTCCTCAGATGTCAGGTTTATGTTAAGCCAAGTGCAGCCACAAAAGTTTCGCAGCTTGGGCTCCGGGGCTCCGAGGCCTGGCTGCAGCAGATTGCGACGCGGTCAGGAGTTCCGGGGTAGGGGATGGTTACGGGTTGGTCATCCAGGTTCCGAGATGCACAAGAAGGATAAAATGATCGTAGAATCGTAAATGCTAAAGTATGCTAAAGTGCTAAACTGTAAAAACATCACTTGCAGATACGATCCTATTGACCAAATTGACCAAATTTGTTTGTGCATGAAGGCACTCTCACTTAGGAATACTTTGGTTAGTTTGGGATAATCTTAGCCTTTTCCCAAGTGGTTTTCGAGGAGCCTACTACCGAAGTCTCAGATGAGCCGTTGGAGCAGCGCTGCTTGAGATACATGTCGGGCGTTTCAGCTTCGCCTCACTGGGCATATTCATCTGATGAACAATGATGAATAGAATTGAATAGAGGTAAGGTTTCAGGTCGTGTGAAGGACAAACGCATCACTGGGGCTCTTCAGAAGTAGTCTCCAAGAAGTTCTTGGGTTTTCGAATAGTTGACACGCATTTTTAATTTTTGGACATTTTTTAGTACCTGCTCTTGGGGAGTTTTTCAAGAGGAATTTGACCCCACTATCCCAGCGAGGGCTCTGTGAATCTTTTGAGCAAAAGGCAGCGATTTAGAGGTGTCGAGGTGCCATGTACGTGAAACTGCCGAGGCAGGAGTTCAATCAGATTTTGCCGTAAGATCCTCAGAATAGAAGGCCGCTTGAACATGCTTGAACAGACAGAAGTGCAGAATACATGCAACGTCCAACTTCCGAAGCCAATCCAGTCAACGAAGATCAACAAAGCCAAGCAGCCGAGCAAAGTGTTCAACGGACATGTCAAAACAGGATCAAGAGAGCACAAAACAGCTGAAACTCCACTCAAGCTGAAAGATGACTGAACCCAACCTATCCGAGTCATGTCGAGTCCTTTCCCAGGGTGATACCTCCACAACTTCCTGAGCGACCCTCAGAAGAGGAGGTGAGCCAAGAGGCCCAAGTTGCAGACAGCCAACATCAACCAACATCGTGGGAGATGGTACCATTTTGCAAAGGTTTGCACCAGCCATTTCAACGAACTCCAAAGGTGTTGCAATTGCAATATAGTGAAGATTCGGTTAAAGATAAAACGCAGTTCTTGCTAAGAGTACTGTAGTGTGCATGCTCTCAATGTGTCAATGAGTCGACTTGTGACCGCCAAATTGGTGGAAGCGTGAAAATCACTGTCTTGCCACAGATCCTCTTGATGCAGAAGGTGACGAAGCTGAAGCAACGCTACGGACATGAGGCTTGCACAAAGGAAGACACTGGGAAAAAGCCGGAAAGTCTCACCTGGCATTCTAGGGCATGCTTCAGGGTACTATACCTAACAAGTGAAACAAGTTTGTAACCATTTCATTCGTTGTGATTTACTCAATTCATTCGTATTTATTCAAAATAAGCATTTGAATCATCCACAAATTTCTACAACCCAGTGAGTATTGCAGGTTCACCAGCGTGCTATGGAGCTGGCCAAGGTTGAAGAGATTCAAGATTGTGTGGATGTGCGTGGAAAGTGTGGGGTAGTTAAGCATTTTGATGGTCGTAAATTTCAGCAAACTACATGGTCACATGATTCACATGGCGAGAAATTGCCTTCCCAAATGGTTGTTTGAGAATTTGAGGATAGAGGCATCAGCGACACTTAAGGATTTGCACTTGTAGTGGTTGAAAGTTAAGTATATGAAAGGGTGAAAAGTCACAGGCAGAGACATGGTATGAAAGACAGGGGCATTTTGGAACTCCTTACGGTCCTCGATTCTTCAAATTTGCAAGTTGGGTCCAGTCCACAGAGTGCAAGTTTGGACATCCACTGTTGAGAACACAAATTGATCCAAGACTCCAATCCACACTTCCAGTTTGAGGCCTTCAGATTTCAATCCAACCATCTCCGCCACGTTTTGCCCACAGGGTGAAGTAGCTGCTGTCAGCTCTGAAGTTGAGCTGGCGGAAGGATTGCGAGAACGCCTGGTCGCCAGAAAGGTGCCTTTCCTCCCTGGTGAAAAATATGACGCCTAGAGAATGGAAGAGGGACAGGAGGTCTGGATGTCAGAGAAGATGGCTTGGATCTTGGATAATAAATTGGTATCAGGATTGTGTAACCTACTTGTATATTGTACTTGTGTTGTACTTGTATTACCACTGGTTTGATTCGGGTATTCGGCCTAGACAATCAGGCAGTCTAGCGCACATGCCTTGCTGGATTGATTTTTACATCTGAATACCTACTGTACAGGGTACGTTTGGATATGATTCTACATATTGTGATGAATCTATATCGAATGTAACAAATAATAGATAAGTTTCTGCTTCAAGCATGGAGAAGCCATTTGCTCTGGAAATCTGCGGTGAGCTTTCTTATGAAACATGGTGCTGATATGCCATGCGGTGGGCCATACGTCTATGAGTCTATATTATGGTTCTGCATCTCAGAATACAAGTACCATCACAAGCACCAGTCAACCTTCCAAGTTGGAAGAAGCGTCCAGATAAACTCTTTCTTTTGGGACACCCTCACTTCATTGGGGTTTTATGAATCAGACTTTGAAGCGAGCTGACCAAAGCTGCAGTAACACTGTGGTATGCTGCAGGTGCTGCCAAGTGACAGCCGTGATGCTCAGATCTGCTCTCTGGAACAGTGGAGAGGAAGGCTAAGAGATGGCTCGAAGTCCCTCAAAGCCTTGCTGGATGTTGCGAATTTATTCAGCATCGAATCCAGCCTTATTACAAATTTTGGCGCGTACTTGGTGCAAATATGAGCAAATGGTGGGTCAGTTGATTGCTTAAACTTATAAAGCATCCAATGAGTAACATCCATTTGGTATATACGGTACATCGGTACATGGCACTGTCCTCACGGATACAAGGCGTTCAGAACCCCTGACCTAATGGATTCTGCCCCGTTCGTCGCCTCCAAGGCCGAGTCATCGGGCCTGGTGAGGTGCAACAGGCCTATGCAGATGGTGAAAAAAAACAGACAAAAGATATTAGAAGATACGACTGCTTTAATATGTACGTATATTATATGATCGTATATATATATATATACATACACATATACTGTATTATAATCTAATAGACCAAGCTTTAAACGACAAGACATGATTTTATATTTGCATATACATAATTATATCATATATATATATATATGCAGCACATGCATACGGACATACGTGCACTGACAATGCTAGATTTACAGTAATCTGCCCAGCGGGCTAGCATATGTGAGGCAGCCCCGAAGGTATTGGTGACAGATGCTGGAATTGCCCAGACCAGAGAGGCAAGGTTGCGAAGACACAACTGTTGTAGCACTTGGCATGCTCTGCGAACTCTCACAGAAATAAACACTATCGTCAGAACATGTCAGAACTATCCATTCCTTGCAGTCAATCCATTGGTGCTGTCAAAGAGTTTGGACTAGGAACCTGCGCCTTCTAGAAGCCCGAATGCTCAGAATCTCGCATGTACACCACGAGATATGCAGAATATGTGACATGACAACACAATTTCAATCTACTTCAATAGTGTGAGTTACTTTCGCTTCTCATACAACTTTTTCTGATTTGTTGAGTACTCATCAGCATGTGTAACACCACCACAAAATTTAGATTTGTTTAGATTGTTTAAATAGCTGTTCAAAGGATTTTAAAGGGAGCAGTACCTCCTGAAGTATCTCCGTATCAGTATTGCCCTTGGCTATGTCTCCGAACAATCTGCGGCATTTGTATCCACTCGACCAAGGGCAATGTTCTCTTGCAAGTGAGGTGTTTTGGATTCGCTGCTTGGCCTTGTTCGGAAGATATGCTGTGCATAGCAGAGCATGCCTTGGAGCTTTGCCGCGTTCGCAGTGAGCGAGGATTGGACACTAGCGGAGATGATTCGAGTCACCTTTGGCGAGACAAGTTTGTAAAGGGACCATTCATACATTACATATTCCGGATATAATTTGATGATCCCACGTCGTCGTACGTAGGCTTGATCTGAGAAGGAGGTTGGTTTGTGCTTTATCCTTTAGGTGAGCAACCATTGGTGATAGAGATGTTCATAGAAACGGATACCATGGCCCATGGCCCTCCAAAACTGACACCATTGTCCATAAATACTGCAGTCTGTGTATTCTGAATGTTTGCCAAACATTGGAAACCAATAGAGCGGTCCCGCAAGACTGATACCCAGACTTTGAAGCATGCAAACGGTATCAGGGGCAGTAGTTACAACGCAGGAAGAGGGAAGATGATGATCAAGGTATATCAAGGTTATGGCCAGCTAGGCACCAAGAGCTTGAAGAAAGTAAACCATCGTAACAGCGTACAGTGGAAATGAATTCCTCATTCTGGCGCTGTTGCTCTGGACTATGAGCAGAAACAATCTACCCTCACAGAACAGAGCTTTGTTGCTGACAAACCTACTTCAGCTGCATTGCTGTCTCAACAAAATTTGAATGCGGCAGCAGTTCTTGACGATTGAAGAAAGTCGTGACAAAATCAATTCCGGCAATTTTCGATACGCCGCTGTGGTGGTGCAACACGATGTCCAACTCCGTCATTCTTTGATTCACGCGATAATATATTATGTATATATGATATATGTGCAAAATTATGCTATGTTGAATTACAATTCAAGTACTGTATTCAATCAAGACTATCCCAATAATTTGTTCTATAGGTTTAAAGTTTGTAGGTTACACGTTTGTCGTTCTATGTCATTCTTGTGCTCAATTTGTGCTTGGATGTCGAGTGATATGTTCTGTCGGCGCATGCTGTTGATGATATGTTTTGACAGCACGCCACGCATAGTGTCAAGTTTAAGTTATTCGCCATTCGCCAAAAAGATTGACACGTGGTGAAGCTGTCGGTTGGCAATGTCAGAGCTTGAAGAGCTCAAGTCTTACTGTAGACTGCAAATCTACTTGGTAGATTCTAGATTTCTGTCCAGAATGCTACCACCGATGACATATGCAGCCACCGTGTAGCCACTGTGACATTGCGATGAAGCTAATTCGCCTGGTTCTGCCATACTTTTTCCCTTTGCCGCAGCTCAATCAAAGGGTCATACCTGACACGCCCCCTGTCCCAGAAGATAATATGGGAACTGGCAAAACTTGTCCGAGATGCAATATCATACTGCAACAGGGGCAGTCAATGAACCAATATTTCAACTGAATGCCATCACTTCTTGATCGAAGTTTTGTGATGGATTCCTCAGACTTCTATATTTGGAAAAACGATACATACATCAATTCATTACTGTAATATAAAATATATATGGATATATTTAGTAATAAAGATATTTAGTCTGTCAGCACTTTCCCAAGACATTTTGAAGCCACTTTTTTTTCCGACGAAATCATGATTTGCGCCTGTCATGGCCAGCACTTGACGACAGGCTGGGTGGACTTAGTTCTTTTGCGCTAGAAAGCACATTATTGTCATTGATGCAGTGAAGAAGATTCTGGTTGTTTAGGTTATTTGGGGGACTATACTACCCATTTTATAGGGGTTTATCATAAGCCATTACCAGGATCCCAATAAACCAACCAGTAGGATCAGTATAATGGATCGGAATTGTCAGAAGGCATGAGTCAAAAAGGCCCTTGGAGTCTGATGCTGATATCTAAACTAGCTTGGGACATATTCATGTTGCCTGACTGCAAAATACCGATTATACAACATCGATTGTTACAATGCAAAATATAGCTTCCATAGAATCATCTATTTGATTAGCTATTTGATTAGCGCTGGTACACGCTGATAGATGTTGGTTAGTTTTTGCTGCAATGTGCACTTTGATTTCGTGGCAGCAAGATCATGCATGCATTTTCAGCAGATAACACACATGCAGCTGGCAGTGCTTAAGAGAAAGCTCACTTAGTGTTGAGTTGGTGCCGCAACACAATTTTCTTGAACTCATCGACACCATGATTGAGCGGTGTTCACCATTCATCCCGGCACAGGCAATGGTCGCCACAGTTGTGCTGAGGAGCTTTTGTTCAGTTGAATGGGGTGAGTGTTTTCAGATGGAGATGATTAAAGATGGAACAATTCCGATTCCCAGCTATGCAGCAAATGACCACCGGCACTGCTAATGAGTTGTAAGAATCTTGTATCAGGCAAGAGGAATCGCTGGCAATTTGGGTTGAAGTTTGCCATTGTCCAGTGATATTTCAAGAGCTACGAAAAACTCTCACACGGATTTGCTGAATTTCAAACTACCAGCTTTTACCACCATGACCTGCGGACCTATGTCCTCCGGTAGTACCAGGCCAAGGTTATCCAAGGTTGCAGGGTTAGACCTATCCCCTCTATATAGCTCGCCGGTGTGTGAAGCAAAAGATAGCAGGATGCAAGTGGAAAAAAAACCTCTGGATTTCGACTTGTTGCATTCTTTGTAGGATTTTACACGGTTGACCTACACTTCTGCTATCTCTCACAATTTCGCTTTCTCAGGGAGATTGAACGTTAAGATTCCATAAAAGTCCCATCCAAGAAACTCAAAAAACACAAGATTTGCAGTGCCTTTGAGTCAGATACCAAACCGGAAGTTGGAAGTTGGCAGGCAGGGTTCTGGCAGCGCGACATGCCCACGTCTCTACGCCGTACATGGCATGGAGACTTAACGACCGATTTGGACCTGCGAGTCGTTTAGGTGATGAAAAACTGTGACTACTGAGGCCTGGATGGCGATGTCATGGGTGGAGGCTCATCCTACGTAACCCTGGCAGGACACCTGACATCTTGGAGGCGGGAGGAATGGATATGAGATGATATGAGTGGATAGGGATGGTCAAGTCATGGTGCTTCTACAACTGCAAATGGTTGTCTAGCCTGACCCTGTTTGACTCCAGATGTGTGGCTAGCAGAAATGAAGATCATACATATGCTGGGCAACTAGTACTAGTTCTCGTGCCGTGGCATGGTACTCGAAGTTTGTGGATGCAAAGTTAAGACATGTAGATGGTCAAAACGTATCTTAACAACGAAGCACTTGCAAAATCTTGAGGTGAAAAGCTGAAATTGTTTTTAGGATGATTTATCCTAAAACATATTTTTCTGTTTTTTTGGTGAAATTTATGAATGAAATTTATGTGATATGTCTGGTGGGTGGGCGGGCAGGACAGATTAGACCACGGGATAACTCAACCCTAGCTTGCACACAATGGTGGAAATTTGCGGAGCCCACGTTGAATACTCAAAACCACTATCCCATATTCCAGCAAAACATTGTTTTCGTAGTTGAAGACAGATATGATCAAGATAATAGATCATAATCGATCATAGTATCCATCATAACATTCAAACAAAAAATAACATGAACTATTTTCGGTGAATGTTGCACCTAGGTTTTCATTGTTGCATTAACTGAAGGAGAGAAGCCGTACGTTTGAATGCCTCCATGCAATCAGCTCTGCGGGTTTTGCAGGGTGGTAGCGCTGGGGTATGATGAAGAGGCCGGCATTTTTGCGGCTTAGTCAGTTTTGTCTCCTAAAAGCAGGCTCTTCGCCCAACGGGCCCTTGCTCTGTTCTCGACATGTGTCATAACAACATTTGACAACACGCATTAGATTCATCCCAAGGTGAGAATGAACCAGTTGCATGCAGGCCTATGCTTGTGGTTCCGTACAAGCACTGGCTGCGTGCTACAATCGCCGAGTGCGCACTTGAGATGAAACTATACTAATACCAGTTTTGTGCAGAATAGTCAGCTTCAAAATGCTTCAAACGGAGCCTCGCTGTTGCTCCACAGTTTTTTCCCAAGCAATTCAAAATAGATGTACGTACGACGGACATTTCTTGATTCTTGTACATTTCTTGTGCAAACTACGCAAAGAACATACTACAGAGTCTGACCTTGTCTTGATCTTGCATACTTACGTATTGCAAAATGTTTTTCTTGGCAATTTACACCACTCCACAGAGTTTATGAGCAACATTCTGAAGGGTCAAAAAAACAACGTTGTACTTGTAGATTTCGCATGTCATACTTAGTCTTCTGGTTTGGGCACTGTAAGCTTTGTCGCATTCCATGTCAGGGTTGCACGCGTGTGACTGGGGTTTCGCAGGTTCTGGAAGACGTCTCCAAGAATGGGAAACCATCTGCCGACTTCTAAGACAGTTTCAGCGCAATCAATCATATGATATCAACCCATGCTTTGCACCACTGGCTACCAAAAGATCTTCAAAGACTTGCCTCAAAGCTGAGCACAAACGAATGCTTTTGGATACGGCAAGGCTGAGAATCCCATCATTGTAGCAGGCCACTACTGTCGGGTGAGAACGTCAAACTTGCACGAACCTGGGTATTTTGTTTCAACTTGTTTCAACAATTGTAACATACCTTTGGACTCTGGTTGCCAACTGAAGGGTATTCCCGAAAGGGTGCCCGTGATCTTCCGGATCGTTTAGCTCTTCAGCCTGGCTGAAACTCAACCTGTCGGAGGTAGGAGAGACAATTCATGAGGATCGTTTTAAAATGTTTTAAATGGGCTGAACGAAGAATGGAAGATTTCTGTGTCTGCAAACAGGCTACTCGTTTGGTTGTGTCCTTGCACACCAGATGGCCTGCCAGCTTTCTCAGGCTTGGCTTGTCTATGCAAAACTGGAATCATCAACAGACCGTAGCCACCGTAGTCTGTACTTGCCTGTACTCCATCCATGAGCAAAACTGTGCCAGGACGGTCTTGACGTCCTGCTTATCCTGTTTGACTTAGAGGTGCTGCGGGGCTTCATAGAGTGGAAGCAAACGCGAGTGATAACTTCTCAAGGTTGACGTTCCAGTTGTACAGACCAGATCAGAATGGCAAATCATGATGTAGATTGCAATGTTGTTAACTGATTCTTGCGATACTTGTACGTATATGACAATTTGGATCCTTCCAGGCGTTTACCAAAGTTAAATCGAATCTTCACCAGAATTTGATATTATATAGATCAGATCCTCTATGATCCACTATAGATCCATGACCCAAATATGCCAACTATGCAAATTGATAACCGGACGTTGACCTGACAGCCTAGCATCGCATGATTGCGATGTTGACATACTGGCCTGTGCACCCTCCTCCCCGACACACACTGATGAAACTACATCAACTTGTCTGAAAACTTTGCGCTTGATAGGTAACATGGCCGCCACCGAAAACCAATGCTCGTGTTGGCGGCTACGACTTCCTTGGTGGAGAGGTGGAGGCCCGGCGGCTATACGGCTGTACAGATCAGCTATGTATCGTTTGAGTCCATATTTACATTGTTTGCATTTTTTACGTATGAATTGATGCATTGGCCAGGCGATTCTACTTCTCAGCCGTGCTTTTGGCAAATTTGAGTTTGCCCATCAGGCGTGAATGGAACCCCACCTGTCTGTTCTTCGCATAAGACTTCCTGCATCATAATCTGATTCGATATACATTTTAGATACAGTAGATGCTTCTAAACGAGGAACAACGTAATTACTTTATGATTAATGTGTAATGAATATGACGTTCGATATGTGACATGAAACTACTGGTGTAGGTTTGTCGTGTTCAGCTGTGAAAGTCGGGAGAAGTTCGGTTGATTGGATAGAACGCGGGAAGACTTTTCAAACTTGCCCACGTTTTCCTTACATTTCACGGGAAACTAGGTCATGTCAAATACTATCAAACCTGTGAATCGTGTGCTGTATGACACTGTCTGATAAGAAAATTTGCATCATTTTGCAAAGACATACATTGGGACACTGGGCAGTTTCACAGCCTTCAAGCAGGCTGTGGTGCTTCTGACGGCCGCAAAAGCCAACGATGAAAGTCAGTTGCTCAAATCAGGTGAAGTCACCACAAGTCTTTTGAGTCTCCTGCCTTCTGCATTTCTTGGTTTAGATGTAGAATTGATTGGATGTGAACTTCGTCCCGAAGCTGAAGGACAAGGACTTTGTGCAGCCCAAAATGTAAAATAATTTTCCAGACACTGACACTGGTTGTTTGTCTCAGTGAACAATGCCAGTAAAGTAGAGGCTGAGGGAGGATTTATTTGAACGAATGCGTGATTGTTTGCACTGCAATCAAGATCAACCAAGCATAGTGCGTCCTAGATTCGTGGCTCAAACATCAAGCTTTCAGTCTTGTTGACGTTCGGAATTTGGGGAATCAACCTTGGTCGGCCCTGAGGCATTGACGTTGATTTTCTTAGACGAGAAGCCTTTGCCGCCATCAACCATCGTGGATTGCTGCTCGGTTTCGCATGGTGAGGATGAACATGGATGAACACAGGAGCAAAATGAAGACGAGCGAATACGAGCGAAGCGTGTTATATGTGTGTGATGTTCATTTCGGCTGAGTAGGGATGGCAAGCACAATTACCAGTGTCAGTGGCTTTCTAGACTTGCACTTCAAAGGCCTGCTTAGTTTGGACTGAGACCACCATGTACTCCAGCAAGAAGTGAGTACTTAGATAGGACTGAATTTGTTGGTATGAGCAACGCCGAGATCTAAGGAGTTATGAACTCTTCAGCGCACTCGTCAGAAACTTGGATTTTTCCAGAGCTCATGGCAGACCCCATTGATATCCGTTGAAGTGTGCTGGATGCTGGGGTTTAGAGCTGCATAAGTTTCGACACTCATTTGGACCCAGCGGCTTTCAGATTTCCGAAAGCCCCCAAAACGAACTTCGATGCCATTTCACGGAAGCTCTTGGGCTGAGGTGAAAAAATCTGGAGTCAACATTGAAAAGATACATACAATTTCTGATCCCTGGCATCCGTGTGGCTCCCATTGGACTGTGCTCAAAGCATCCGTCGCCACATTCAAGTTTCGCAGATGGGTGCATTGCAAGTGTTTTCTCAACTTTTGTCTACGTACATATATCTATATATGAGCTATTATGAGCTCATATGTTTAGGTTAATCCTGATTCTCTTACACCAGCTCTTACAATATATGTTTCCAACATTTTCCAACAACCTACACGTAGGTTCAATTCCAAGTTTCAGAGTGTGCAACTTCGCTGATGCTATTTTCAGCCCACAAGGCCTGAAAAATTCATTGGGCCAGCACTTCTAGTTCTAGCACCCGACTCGGCCGAGCCGGGAAATCTCAGTCGCGGCATCGGAGTCTGGCTGTGTATACTCGTAAAATCCAGAACCATTACATGGATGTTTAGTTTTTTGACATCTTTTGACCATTGGAACACATTGCATTTGCAGGTTTGCAAGTGCCAAAGAGATCAACGAACAGTACTGCACACAAATGGAGGCCTGAGGCTTAAACACGGTGGACAGGAAACCATGATGGAATTAGCTTCCACTGTGGAATAAGTGGAAGGAATTGGAATAAAGTGGAATTGTGCTTGGGTAGGTGTGCGGATGTCACAGGCACCCATACACTCCTGTCTAGAGCGTCAACGCCCCCTTTTGAAAGATTTGAAGTACTGTATCTTTGAAGAAAATTGCCCATGTTGTTACATTTTGTCACATTGAATTGATTCAATTCCGGGGGTCAAACGCTGGTCATGTACAGCAAACTACGACCAAAAAAGGCAACAGGCACCTATTGGCAACTGCTGATTCTCCTCTTGGAAGCCAAGGTGGTCAACGGAAGAGGCAGCCACTACAACCTCCTGCAGGTGGGCCATTAGATACGTTGGTCATAGCAGCCAACAGTCTCACTGTGTGCTGGCGGCACGAGCATTGGCTGACATGCAGAAGTTCAAGATGTATCAGGGTTTCGATGCAGTTCTGTTTTGCGGGCTGTTACAGGCTTTCAAATTGCATCATGACAAGCACTCACATCCGTTCAACACTACCATCATCAGATCATCAACATGTTGCCAAGTTTCGGAAACATAATTTGACATATTTTTCCTTGCAAACATGTGGAGCAGCTGTCGAATCCGTTATGGGGTCGGATTGCCACAGACGCATTGCTTCCAACAGACTGCAGGGAGACCATGCAATTTTGGCTGCTGACCTGCTCCACAATTTCTGCCAAAGGCTCCGCGGCCTTCGTGGTGTGAACTTCACCATGCTTCACCGTTTTCTTGCCACCATGAACGCATTGTCACACTTGGTTGCAATTCACATTTTTTCTGTAGAGAGATTCCATGGCAATGGGTTGATTTTTTGAACATCTTTTTCAAAATCTGGCTTGTATCGCGCTTGAGGGTCATTTAAGCATTTCTCCAGGTTCTCGCCGGCTGTTTCTCGAATGCCAAATGGAGGCGTGGAATGTATTCCTTTATGTAACAGGTCCAGCTCAGGTTATCGGAACTTCCTACGAATTTGTGGATGCAAAACCAACCAGATTCTAGACTGAAACACATGGAACAATATGAATATTGTGGTATTGATATAGTATATAGTCTAGTATAGATAGATAGATAGATAGATAGATAGATAGATAGATAGAGATAGATAGATAGATAGATAGATAGATAGAGATAGAGATAGAGATAGAGATAGAGATAGAGATAGAGATATAGATATAGATATAGATATAGATATAGATATAGATATAGATATAGATAGATAGATAGATAGATCGATAGATAGATCGATAGATAGATCGATAGATAGATATCTAGAAAATAGCTAGCTAGCTAGATGGATAGATAGATAGATAGATAGATAGACAGACAGATAGATAGATAGATAGATAGATAGATAGATAATTTGGCAACAGGTAGATAGATAGACTAGATAGATTATAGATAGATTATAGCAACGAAATAGAATGAACATCAGAATAGACTAGACTAGACTAGACTAGACTAGAATAGAATAGAATAGAATAGAATGAAATAGATAGACTAGATAGATTATAGATATACGTAGATACAGAGATAGATAGACAGATAGATCTTCATCGATTCTAGATGTGTGGCAAGCAAATAAAAGGGCGAACTGATGAAAATGAGGTGAAATCATGTGAAATAACCACGCAACCAAGTTTCCTGCTTCAAAGGAGACACGATAATTATTTAGATAGATGCATTTGGGACTTGGACTTGACATTTTGATATTCCATGATTGCATGAGTTGTTTGGAAAACATGTCATGGAAAAGGCGAGAAACAGAGATTCTGAAGTTCAGAACAGTGGTTTTGTAGATGCTTTAATCTGTCCAAGTGTTCCGGAGGCCGCGCTGAACGCCCTAGCAAGGCTTGGAATCAGACCAAAGCAGCTGTTGACGTTAAAAAAAGAAGAACGAAATGAAGCAACGCAGAGAGCTGGTTTGATATCCAGTGGCAAGGGATGACATACGATGCTTTTGGTACTACTGAGATGATCTTTTATCCCATGAAGGCTGCGATCAGAAGGTATGATACGAGGTCTCGTCGAAGTTCATCACTAAGCTGATAAACCAGTTTTGTCCTTTACAGCCAAGTCACACTATCTCAATCTATCTCATATAGTGTAGACTTCCCAGTCTGCTTTGAATTAACAGTCTTTTGGTCATCGCAAGCCTCATGTTGGACGCAAATGTGGGCAGCGCGTCAAGACCTTTGGCTTCACATTCCATGCAGCGGCGACAGCAAAGACGCACACTGCAGATAACAGTAAAGGTATAGATAAAAATAGATGGTATTGATAAATAAATATAAGTAAGTAGTATTTTCAGCATCAGTGTAAGATGGTAATATTGCAACGGTGTCTTTCTGCAAGACGTTTTCGTGCACTCTACCGTGCAAGCAGCAGGCTGCAACGAGACAAGCGATTGGCGAGGATAAACTTCTCATCCTGAGGCAAGCCTTTACTGTACCTTTGATGGCCTTATGTGGCTGGAGTGACTTCAAAACGTATCCGATATCCACTGCAACAACTCTGGGAGACGATCTGAAGCTTTGTAGATTCGTTGCTTTAAACTTTATTCTTGTTTGCAGTGCAAGTCGAGACATTTAAATACTTTGCAATCAGATCAGGGACAAACTTTAGATCCCCGCTTTGTACAGAACCAAGATGAAGGAAACACAATTCTAGACTCAACTAATCCGATTTGATCTGATTTGATGTGATCTATTATCTATTCATCAAAGATCTATCCATGCTTCGCCTTCTGTAAATCTTTCTATACTATACCTATACGGCGCAAAAACGGCCTGTACCACAGTATCCCACAATTACATGGGCAAACTTTCTCTGTTAACTGACCTCCTGCAGGCGAGGTTCACCAGGCGCTCCCAAAGTGTATCTCGTTCATGGTAATGTCCTCAGAAACCACGTCCCATGGTTGGAAGGATTGGTGGATTGGTGGATTGGTTGTTTTCGGATGTCGCTGTTCAAGAAGGGATGCACACACACACAATTATTGCTCGCCATGCTAGATTGCCTGCTATGCACCCCCACCCCACCAGCCTCGTTTTCAGCTTGTTGAGGTCTGGATGGGGATGTTATGAGTGGTGGGGCAACCTTCAAGACGATAGCGGTCCACTTGGATCCTTGCAGGCCGAGAGTAGCACCATTCAGCACCTGAACACACGATGTAGAGTTGGATTCCTGGACTCCTGGCATGTCAGCCTGATTTGGTTGTTGCTCAAAATTCAGATACCGGGGGACCGCGGATTTGGGGGTCAACAACTCTGACCTACATCCATCGTTTCAAGCTAACCACACACGATGTGCAATGGCACAATAGAGTGCAAAGTGCATAGATGCCATGGATGTCAGCATTACTTGCGGAGGAATAAATAAAACTGGAAGAAAGTGCTGGTTTTTTATTTGTTTTTTTTGGTGAATCTACTGTACTCGTATTGTGCAAAGGAGATGCAACAAATATCAACAAATCAATAATTTGCACAGTGAATGTACAAAATTGTATAGTACCAGCAATGTAAATATCCCTACGTTTTTTGATAGTAAAACTCTTGTTAGGACTGTTTGATATGATGATGATGATGATGATGCTGCTGCTGCTGATGATGCTGCTGCTGCTGCTGCTGCTGATGATGATGATGATGATGATGATGATGATGATGATGATGATGATGATGATGATGCGGGTGATGATCATGATGTTGATGATGACGATGATGGTGGTGATGGTGATGGTGATGCTGATGATGATGAGGAGGAGGAGGATGACAACGACGACGACGAGGAGGACGACCAGGACGAGGAGGACGAGGAGGACGACGACGACGACGACGACAAGGATGAATGATAAGATCACATTAAACGTTGTGATCCGGGTTTGCGTTCGCTGGCACCCTCGCCTCTAGTGGTTTTCGGTCCACACCCAGCGCTATAGTGCATAACCGGCAAGAGAGGGATAAAACATGATAAAACTCTGCATACAACACGGAATTCTGAGCATCATTGCCTTGCACCATTTGGAAGGAGGATGCAGTGGCCCAGCCAAGCTGGATGATATGGTATGATATTGTTCTAGTATGATGCTGATACTGGTATCATATAAGCTGTATATACTACACACTTCTCTCTCTCTCTGTCTGTCTCTATCTTTCTTTAGACGATATCTTTCTTGTGATTGTTTGAGAAAGGTTAACTTCCTCGATCATCCATGCTGAGGAAGCTGCAGTGCCAGGTTTGTTCTTGTCAATTTCTGCTTTTTCCCCCGGGTCCTCGCTCAAATGTTCACCTTGATTCCACATTTTTGCACGGCTGCAGGGTGGGAGCTTTGATTTACGACTCCGAGGCAGGCTGAAGCCACAAAACTCTATGTTGCCTCAGCAGATCCTGAACAAAAGCGACATGTCAAGACATGCTACAATCATCTACAATCAATCCATGCGATGTATGCCCGATTCTGAATTCTCATCATTGGGCGCAGGCTTTGGCTTGTGATTCAGTCCCAGCCCTCTGCAGCTTGTACAACTCTCGCGTTCGGAATCCCAGATTCATGCATATGCCCTCCTGGGAGGATTAGTGTATACGGATGTATGCGGGAGGAACAGAGCTTGTCCACATCGTGTTGCCTTGATCGGCACATCCAGCATTGAATTTTGATCGGGAAATACCCCTTGCGGATCTGTCAGGTAGCACAAGGTAGCTGGTAGCTGTATCATATGCTGTATCCAAAGTGGATGAAGTGCACAACGTAGTTGGACCTTATTTGACGATATTCGATGTGGATGTATTGAGTGGACTAAGTCCAGAAACTGAAGCTCAATCTGCAAGCTTGTTAAAAAATATGT